>CAUYLG010039598.1:0-61532 GCA_963573385.1 Cacajao melanocephalus
ATATGTCCGTGAGGATTGGCCATTAACACATGTAAAGCACTTAGAAAATGCTTGCCTGGGCACATCACCTGAGTTCGGGAGTTTGAGACCAGCCTGACCAACATGGAGAAACCCCATCTCTACTAAAAATACAAAATTAACCGGGCATGGTGACGCATGCCTGTAATCCCAGCTACTTGTGAGGCTGAGGCAGGAGAATCGCTTGAACCCTGAAGGTGAAGGTTGCGGTGAGCTAAGATCGCGCTATTGCACTCCAGCCTGGGCAACAAAAGCAAAACTCCGTCTAAAAAAAAAAAAAAAAAAAGAAAAGAAAGAAAGAAAATGCTTGCCAGTGGCTAGTGGTCTGGAAACATTAGTCACTGAAGAATTAAGTTCTTATAGCAGGAGCCATCCTTCATGGATATCTCTAGATCTTAAGGCTTAGGCCCAACTGGGTGTGGAGCAAAGGTCACTCTGGGTTCATGGGAGATTATTTTCCAGCTACCATTTAGGCACCAGTCTCGGTGCTAAGCACCTTGATTCATAACATTTAATTTAGTTAAGTCATTCCAGGACTGGCCCCAGGTAGCCAAGGGCCAGCATTTTGTCAAGGAAGCCCGCAGCATTCTTAAATGGCCCCTCTGATGGTTTGACGTCCTCTCCCAACTTTCTACCCTGCCCAGTCCTGGAAGGAGTCCCCACACTCAGTGACAGGTGAAGAGGCTCTCAGCCTGGCCACAACAGGGGTTACCCATGTGGTCTGGAAACACCAACAGATTTAAATGATGGACATACCTGCATCCCAGGGGCCACTCAGACAGCAAAAGACAAACCCCAAGTTGGCAAGCCACTCTCCTCCATGGTTTCGCTTGAAAAAATGAAACTTTTCATGCAAATACTCGGATTTTAAATAAAGTTATGTAACAGCCAACTCTCTCCACTTAAAAATACAGTTGTCTTCAAATCTATAGAGACAGGATGCAGACCAGAGGTCGCCTAGGCTTGGGGAGGGATCAGAGAACGATTGCCAATGGGCAAGAGGGAACTTTTGGGGGTGAAGAATGTGCTTGCCGGATTGTGGTGATGGTTGTACAACTCTGTATTCACAAATTGTAGGGTTCCTGAATTTAGTTAATAAAAAGACAGGATGTTCAGTTAAGTTTCAGGTAAGCAACAAATACTATTTTTAATATAAGTATGTCTCAGATGGGACATTCTTGCACATTGCATGGGATATACTTACACTAAGAAAGCATTTGCTGTTTACCTGAAATTCACATTTTTTTTTTTTTGAGGCGGAGTCTCTCTCTGTCACCCAGGCTGGAGTGCAGTGGCACAATATCGGCTCACTGCAGCCTCTGCCTCCCTGGTTCAAGCGATTCTCCTGCCTCGGTCTCCCAAGTAGTTGGAATTAGGTGACACCACACTCAGCTAATATTTTTTTCTTTTTTTCTTTTAGACAGAGTCTCACTGTGTCACCCAGGCTGGAGTGCAGTGGTGCAATCATTTTTGTATTTTTAGTAGAGATGGGGTTTCACCATGTTGGCCAGGCTGGTCTCAAACTCCTGATCTCAAGTGATCTGCCTGCCTAGGCCTTCCAAAGTGCTGGTATTGTAGGCATGAGTCTCCATGCCCAGCCTGGGAATTCACATTTAACTGGATATCCTGTATTTTATGTGCAATCCTAACTAAGAGACCCTGAGTTAATTGTACAGTTATAATGGGTGCATTTTACGGTAGGTAAAGCTGTTAAATTTAGCACGATGCCTAGAATAATATTGTTGCTTAAAAAAATAACGCTTTGGCGGGGCACGGTGGCTCATGCCTGTAATCTCAGCACTTTGGGAGGCCGACCTAAGGTCAGGAATCAAGATCAGCCTGGCCAACATGGTGAAACCCCATCTCTACTAAAAATACAAAAAAAATTTTAGCCAGATGTGGTGGCAGGTGCCTGTAATCCCAGCTACTAGGGAGGCTGAGGCAGAATTGCTTGAACCCGGGAGGCAGAGGTTGCAGTGAGTTGAGATTGCAGCACTGCACTCCAGCCTGGGTGACAAGAGCAAAACTCCATTTCAAAAAAAAAAAAAAATACAGCTTTACCTTCCATGCACCTTCTCCACTCCCTACTGTCACCTCTGGCAAAAATACAACTGCAAAAACCATCCCACATGCTCAGGAACTATAGAAACCACCAAGGTAGGAAATACATTCTAAACAGTCACGTTAGCTTTGTCTTTCCGGTGCCCACGGCCTGCAGAGGGGTAAGACTCAAGGTCAGAAACAACACAGGACGGGCCAGGCATGGTGCCTCATGCCTGTAATCCCAGCACTTTGGGAGGTGGAGGCAGTGGATCACTTGAGATCAAGAGTTCGAGACCAGTTGGCCAACATGGTGAAACCCCATCTCTAACTAGAAATACAAGAATTAGCTGGGCATGGTGGCACATGCCTGTAGTCCCAGCTACTCGGGAGGCTGAGGTAGGAGAATTGCTTGAACCCAGGAGGCAGAGATTGCAGTGAGCTGAGATCACACTATTGCACTCCAGCCTGGGCGACAGAGCAAGACTCCGTCTCGAAACAAACAAAAAACAAAAAAGAAAGAAAGAAACACCAGAGGACAAACCAGGCAGTTGGGAACAGCCTTCTCCTTGTTGGATGCTCCAAATACTAAAATCACCCACCTATTCCCTTTTGCTGCCCAGAAACTAGAGAAATATACAGACTCTCATTGGCTGAGTGGCCACTAAATGCTCTGTGCAGGCTGGGTGAGGAGCTACAAAAATGAATACAATTCCCTGTCCCTAAGGAGGTGAATTACAAACCCAGGACACACTCACCTCTCAACACACAATCATTCAAAGCAAAGAGTGAGAAAGATTTCTTATTTTTCCCTTCTATGGGAGAGAAACATTTTTCACCTTGTCCAATAAAACTAACATATACATGTGGCGTTTGCCTTTAGAATTGCATTTTGCAATTAGTAAGAGAAATCACCTTTTTAGAATTAGCACAGTTCCACTGTCTATAGTAAACACAAAGCCGCTGGTTAGTAGGTCTGGCTGTCTCAGCTATCCAGATACGAAATTCTGACCAGCTATCAAAATTACAATAACGCATTCTTTAAATTCACCCCGTCTGAGATGGAGTCTTGGAGACTTAGTTAAACGTGCTGTAATTAAACTTTTTTCTTTGTTAACACAGTGGCCCCTTGATATCCATGGCAGAGGTTGCAGTGAGCTGATTGTACCAGGACCCCCACAGATTCCAAAATCTCAGGATACTCAAGTTTTTCTGTAAAATGGCATAGTATTAGCATATAGCCCAGGTACACCCTTCTGTATATTTAAAATCATCTCTAGATTACTTATGGCCAACTCTGAGTGTACTGCCTATGAGTTAGCCCTGCTCCATAAGGAGCAGAAAAATAAAAAATCACCTCTAGATTACTTACCAAACCACATAAGATGTTGCAAATCATTTTGTTTGCGGGGAATTTGACATAGTCTATCTCAAAAAAAAAAAAAAAAAAATAAAAGAAAATATATGCATTTGATGGTATTTTTCATCTAAGGACTAAATTCCTTTAACAAGCACCTCATTTGGTTTACCTCTAGAGGCTTGAAATAGTGGGGTATTTCTGAAGGGAGTGTCAACTTGTTTCTTGTTTGTTTGTTTGTTTTGCTTGTTTGTTTGAGACAGTGTCTCGCTCTAGCCCAGGCTGGAGTGCAGTAGTGTGATCTCAGCTCCCTGCAACCTCCATCTCCCAGGCCCAGGTGGTCTTCCCACCTCAGCCTCCTGAGTAGCTGAGACTACAAGTGCACCCCACCACAGTCGGCTAATTTTTTATATTTATTGTAGAGACAATTATGTCGCTCAGGCTAGTCTTGAATTCCTGGGCTCATGCGATCCTTCCACACTGGCCTCCTAAAGTGCTGTGATTACAAGAGTGAGCCACTGCGCCTGGCCTCAACTTTTTTTTCTTTAATTTCAAGTGACGCAAAATAAAAATAAAATGTTAAGGCATAAACAGTTACTGGACAATGGGTTCCCTCTCTAGCCCATTTGAAATTACAGGCGCTTGACAATGACGCCATCTAATGGACGATTAGCAGGTCAGACGAAAAACCATTTATTTCCAACTTGTTTTATCAGCTGCAGCTTCTCCTAAACACTTTGTTTTTTTGAGACAGAGGCCTCCCGAGTAGCTGGGATTACAGGCATGTACCACCATGCCTGGCTAAACCACCATGCCTGGCTAATTTTTTGTATTGTTAGTAGAGACGTGGTTAGATCATGTTGCCCGGGATGGTCTCAAACTCCTGGCCTCAAGTCAATCCGCCCACCTTGGCTTCCCAAAGTGCTGGCATTACAGGCAAGAGCCACCCTAAACACCTTTAAAACAGCTTTGGACACTTCCATTGCTTATTTCACTTTTTACATTGTTCTTTCTTTTTTCTTTTTTTGAGATGGGGGGTCTCACTCTGTCGCCCAGGCTGGAGTACAGTGACACGATCTTGGCTCACTGCAACCTCTGCCTCCTGGGTTCAAGAGATTCTCCTGCCTCAGCCTCTGAGTAGCTGGGACTACAGGCGTGCGCCACCATGCCCAGCTAATTTTTGTATTTTTAGTAGAGACGGGGTTTCACAATGTTGGCCAAGATGGTCTCGATCTCTTGACCTCGTGATCTGCCGACCTCGGCCTCCCAAAGTGCTATGATTACAGGTGTGAGCCACTGTGCCCAGCCTATATTGTTATTTCTAATAGAGACATACTATTGATGTTAAAAAGTATATCAAAGATATAATACAGGAATAGTACATTGAAAATATATAAAATAGTCCAGGCATGGTGTCTCATGCCTAGAATCTCAGCACTTTGGGAGGCCAAGGAGGGAAGATCACTTGAGCTCAGGAGACCAGCCTGAACAACATGGCAAGACCTTGACTCCACAAATAATAAAAAAATTAGTCAGCATGATGGAGCATGCCTGCAGTCCCAGCTACTGTGGAGGCTGAGACAGGAGGATCACTTGAGCCCTGGAGGTCTAGGCTGCAGTGCTCACTGCAAGTTTTTTTGCCCAAAAAACTTGAGTTTGAGCCCAAACATCGTTGCCATTGAGTAGCAAGCAACTTTGAGCAAATCTCTCAGCTTCTCCCTCTATAAACTCCAACAGTAAGGCTCTTCTAGAATTGTGTACTAACTAATGCTATACAAGTATTTTCAGCCTTCCTACAAAGAGACAGACTACCTTTATAGTTACAGTTTCATTTTTTTTTTTTTGACAGTGTCTTGTTCTGTTGCCAGGCTGCAATGCCTTGGTGTGATCATGACTCACTGCAGCCTTGAGCTGCCGGCCTCAAGCACTCCTCCTGCCTCAGCCTCTCCGGTAGCTGGGACCACAGGCATGCCCCACCTTATCTGACTAATTTAATTATTTGTAGAGATGAGGTCTTGCTATGTTGCCCAGGCTGGGTTTTTTAATGTGTGAAACAGAACACGCCACTGGGTCATTATGAGGACAAAGTAAGCTGGCCCATCTAATGAACTGACCTTTAACCAGGAGGTACTCAGTAAGTGCTAGATTCTTCTCTTTGGATCTTGAAAGACCAGAGGAGAGCACAGCAAACTCAGAGAAGCAGGAAAGACCATTCACATGATGTTGTTCTTGAGTCCTGACCCCCCTACAACTGGGAGGTCACCAGTCCCCTCCTGGGATGGCCACTAAAACTCACTTACTCACAGCTGAGAACGGATAGAGCAAGAATCAGGAGAAAGAGGGTGAGGCCTACAGCTGACCTAAGTGAACTGATGTAGTCTTCTCAGAATCCTTAGCACCCCTTTCCCTGAAGGGGGCCTGGGGGTCAAGTGGCATCACTTTGGGACCCAGGGAATGCAACATTCTCCCAGGTGGCAGCCCAGGCCATTCTGGATACAAGACAAGACAGAGTCACCAGATCCCCTTCTAGTCCCCTGCCCCTGCAAGGAATCCCAAAGCCTCCCCTCCTTGTGCTCAGCCTGTGATAAACACCCAGATTTTCTAGAATCTTCACTGGCAAAATCTTGACAAACTATCTCTTAGGATAGGTCACTTCTGCAGGCAGCTAAGGGCCTGCCAGATCCTTTTGGCTTTGGTTTAAAAGGGTAAATTCAGCTGGATATGATGGTGCATGTCTGTATTCCCAGCATTTTGGGACGCTGAGGTGGGAGGATCGCTTGAGCTCAGGAGTTTAAGACCGGCCTGGGCAACATAGGAAACCTCATCTCTACTAAAATTTAAAAAAATAAAAATAAAAAAGCCAGTCGCAGTGGCTCACATTTGTAATCCCAGCACTTTGGGAGGCCGAGGCAGGTGGGTCACAAGGTCAAGAGATCAAGACCATCCTGGCAAACATGGTGAAACCCCGTCTCTACTAAAAATACAAACATTAGCTGGGTGTGGTGGCATGCGCCTATTGTCTCAGCTACTCGGGAGACCGAGGCAGGAGAATTGCTTGAACCCAGGAGGCAGAGGTTGCAGTGAGCCGAGATTGCACCACTGCACTCCAGCCTGGTGACATAGCGAGACTTTGTCTCCAAAAAAAAAAGAAAAAAAAAATCAGCCAGGCACGTTGGCAGGCACCCGTAATCTCAACTACTCAGGGAGGTGAGGCGGAAGCCTGACCCTTTAACCCTGTGACCATGTTGTGGTACTTTCTCTTGGCTTCTGCCATCAGAGGGTGGGAATTTGGGAGGTTCATGTCATATTTAGCTCTAAAAATTATCTTGAGCAGTTAAAAGCCTTGGTAAGCTTGAAATTGACTGCTTTAGGCTCCTTCTGGGAAAAGTACTAGAAACTGCTCGGCACCCTAGCTCAGTAGCTAAGGCCTTATCTTTCCGCAGTGGTGGCCTCGGTTCAATTCCCGGCTTAGGGAATGAGTGCTTTCTGGTTTGCTGTCTGTGATTTTTGCCAGTCATTAATTCTCATCCCCTCCATTAACAACTTCTGACTTCCTGTCTTGAATTTTCCTTTCTCTGAGCTACCTTTGGAGATTCTAGATCTTGTAACAACTGCTTACCAGCTCTTTGAAAATACCATGCGTGGCCAGGTGTGGTGGCTCATGCCTGTAATCCCAGCATTTTGGGAGGCCAAGGCAGGTGGATCACCTGAGGTCAGGAGTTTGCGACCAGCCTGGCCAACATGGCGAAACCCGTCTCTACTAAAAATACAAAAATTAGCTGGGCGTGGTGGTGCATGCCTGTAATCCCAGCTTCAAGTGGGGCTGAGGCAGGAGGATCGCTTGAACCTGGGAGGCAGAGGTTGCAGTGAACCAAGATCATGCCATTTCACTCCAGCCTGGGCAACAGAGCAAGGCTCTGTCTCAAAAAAAAAAAAAAAAAAAAAAACCCATGCACATCCATGGTTAGTTCATAATCTTAGTTAAGTCATATTGGTTTCACCTGGGAGGTTACCTTTGGTAAAGTCCAAAAGCCAGGAATATCGGCTATTTGTCCTGGCTAGAGTGGTAATAAGAGATTTGGTTAAAAGTCAGGCTCTGCTGTTTTGCATTGTGTTATCTGATGTTTTTTAGTTTTAGGGTATCAGAAATTACATTATGAGAGAGCTTTTAACCTTGATGTGTAATAACTAGGTAGGAAATATACCTCAAGGGATGGCTAAGGGCAGTTATCGGAGGATACCTAGTTCTTTGCATGTTTGGATCAGAGAAACATGCTCTTGACCACCTAGAAGGCATATTTCTATACCCACCCCCCACTGAGAGATAAGACTCCTATAGGGGATAGGCTGATTCCCTCTTTTGGGGGATCCAAGCCTGCTTATTAGTCTCTAGAAACTATATACTTTCCTGGCACTGTTCCTTAAAAGGCTCCAATCTAAAGACAGTAATTAACTTACATCTTTAAAGAGAACTCCATATGTAGGATACTTTCCTTGCCATCTTGAAACCACCTTTGCAAAATTACGACTGAGACAATAAAAAAAGATCTAACTTAATTGACTCCATTTTGCTGTCCTTTTTTCATTCCTGGACAGGCTGAACTAACTTTGGGAGAAGCTTAGTTTAGAGTTTAAAACAAAGGCTGGGTGTGGTGGCAATTGGGCGTGGTGGCTCACACCTGTAATCCCATCACTTTGGGAGGCTGAGGCGGGTGGATCACTGAAGGTCGGGAGTTCGAGCCCAGCCTGACTAATATGGTGCAACCCTGTCTCTACTAAAAATAAAAAATTAGCTGGGTGTGGTGGCAGGTACCTGTAGTCCCAGCTACTCAGAAGGCTGAGACAGGACAATTGCTTAACCTGGGAGGCGGAGGTTGCAGTGAGCTGAGATTGAGCCACTGCACTCCAACCTGGGTGACAGAGTGCGACTCCGCCTCAAAAAAAAAAAAAAGAAGACAATAACAGCACTTTCCTAAAGCAGACCTCCTTCTTGCCTGGGGACTAGATAGCTTTTGTAGGACTAACAGCCACAAGATTAGAAATTATGGGTTAGGAATCATGCCGCTGCAGGCTACAAGATTCTGACCTCCCCTGAACTGCTCCTAAAATCAGTCCTCGAGACATTTTGCAGACCCTGCCCTTGATGGATCAGCTGGCAACACCCAGATCAATAAACTGACTCATCTGATCTTGTGGCCCCCACACCCAGCACAAGAAGACAGCTTCGATTCCTTATTATTTCATCCGTGACCAATCAGCACTCCTGGCTTGATGGCTTCCCCCTACCCACCAAGTTGTCCTTAAAAACTCTGCTCCCTGCATCCTTGGGGAGACTGATTTGAGTAATAATAAAACTGGGCTCCCATACATCTGGCTCTGCATGAATTACTCTTTCTCTATTGCAATTCTCCTGTCTTGATAAAGAGCTCTGTCTAGGCAGTGGGCAAGGTGAACCTATTGACCTGTTATAATCTTAAAATATAGATTTGTCACGGGAAAGGAGTCTCAACGTAGACTTCAAGAGAGGGTTCTCGGATCTTCCTCAAGAGGCAATTCAGGGTGAGTCCACAGAGTGAAGTGAAAGCAAGTTTTTATTAGGAGAGTAAAGAAACAAAACAATAGCTACTCCATAGGCAAAGCAGCCCCAGGGCTGCTGGTTGGCTATTTTTGGTTATTTCTTAATTATATGCTAAAATAGGGATGGATTATTCATGAGTTTTCTAGGAAAGGGGCAAGGAATTCCTAGAACTGAGGATTTCTCTCCCTTCTAGACCATAAAGGTTAATTTCCAGACATTGCCATGGCATTTGTAAACTCCTATGGCAAAGGTGGGAGTGTCTTTTAGCATGTGAATGCATTATAAATAGCATATCATGAGCAGTGAGGAAGCCAGAGGTAGCTTTCCTTGCCATCTTGGTTTTGGTGGGTTTTGGCAGCTTCTTATGGCATCCCGTTTTATCAGCTGGGTCTTTGTAACCTGTATCTTGTGCTGATTTTCTGTCCTGTGACTAAGAATGACTAACCGGGAAATGCAGCCCAGCAGATCTCAGCCTGATTTTACCCAGCCCCTATTCAAGAAGGAGTTGCTTTGGTTGGAATGCCTCTGAAACACTTGCTAAATGCTTTAATGTCATAAACCACTTCAATTTTTTTCTTTTTTTTCAAGACCGTAGTCTGGCTCTATTGCCCAGGCTGGAGTGCAGTGGCTCAATCTTGGCTCACTGCAGCCTCCACATCCTAGGTTCAAGTGATTCTCTTGCTTCGTCTCCCGAGTAGCTGGAACTGCAGGTGTGTGCCACCACGCCTGGCTAATTTTTGTATTTTTTTTAGTAGACTCAGGGTTTCACCATGTTGGCCAGAAACTTCTTTAATTTGATAATTGTTCAGTTTACCTGCCTGGGAGCCATTAGATTCTAAATAAGCCCCATTAGAGTCTAGATAATGCCTAACATCCTGGGAATGCAGCCCAGCAGGTCTCAGCCTCACTTTACCCAGTTCCTACTCAAGATGGAGTCATTCTTGTTCCAAGCCCCTGACGCATTTTCCCCTCCCTTTTACAAGGAGACTTTTTATCCTAAGGGTTGTAGAGCGATTAAGATCCATCATCTATAATTTATTCTGGCTAAATAGGGGTGAGGACATTCCTGCTTAACTATTAGGATCTCTTGTATTCAGGGCAAAGAGGAGCTTAATCAGAAAGCATTGGTATGGTCAGGGTAAATCATAACTCTGAGTTCTGATAAAAGGCGATATTTAGAAAAATAATAAGTGTTCAATTTAAGAAATTATCCAAAGTAAACTAAATAAGGAAGCTTTCCATGAACTGGGCAATTGTTGGAACCAAGCTGATATGGAGTCGCTAGCCAATTCCATCCATGACCAGAGTTAGATATTGATCCATTTTTTACGTTACCCATTCCTCTCTTTTTCAAAGCAGCAGCCAGAAATCACTGGTTGGTTCACAAGAATAAGCGGGGTCAGTTTAAATTGCAGAAAAAACTAAAAAGGTTTTTTGGCTTTTTATTAGTTCAGTCTATGCAGTTGGTTCCTGTTTTGCTCGATGCTTATAGACTCATTAGTTTTCCAAGAGAGTCTTGGAAGTTCTTTCCTCTCCATTTTAATGGCACACTTTCCAAACTTATCAGAAATTTGCATTTAAGAGTACTTGTCAGAGTTCTATAGCTGATTATAAACCACCTTTTGAAGAGGATCAAAGCAAGATAATCGTCTGTGGGTGGTGTGAAAGGAAAATAAATCTCGGGACTCTGAAATCACTAAGCAAAAGTCAAGCTGGGAATTGCATCAGGCAAATCTGCCTTCCATTCTTAAATAAGATAGCTACAAAGATTAAAATTTTTAAAAAGTCACATACCTCCCTCACAATTTGCCCATACGAAAATTCCTTGTGGGTCTCAAGATCTTCACCTTAAAACTGTTATGTTGAATTTCACCCTGGCAGTGTAAATTGATAGCTTATTTTCACAGGTGTAGGAGACAAAGGATAGAACTCAGAATCATCCCTCTGCTCACCTGAGACAAATACATATCTGATTGCTTCTTATGCCCTACTGTTTACATTATCTTATGTAAAAATTTAGATTAACTGAGCCAGATGATGGCATAAGTGACTATTCATCTACTCCTGTGCCGTAGGTAAACTGTGTATTCAGTGAAAGGCTGAACAGACTTGAAAAGATGCAACCATTTTTCTCTTATCTACCCACACATTTTTAAAATTTCTTCCTCTTCCCCCAGTATCCATCCTTCCCCCTTTAAATATTGAAGCCCTCAAAATCTTTGGAGAATGGCACAGTCTCCTGGGCATATGTCCTTAACCTTGGCAAAATAAACTTTCTAAATTGATTGAGACCTGTCTCAGATACTTTTAGTTCACAATGACAAAAAGTATTAGGGCAGCCGCGAGACACAATTGACTAGGAATTTTGGTTATTTCTGTGGCATACAACAATTTTACAAAACAGTTATAATTACTGATAGCATACAATAAGTCATATCAGAATTATAGAATTTTCCCATAATTTTGGAGTATACATCAATAGCACATTTACACAAATAAAATCCAAAGAAAGCCAAACACCGTTTTATATTTGACAATACTTCCTGTGTGATTTTAATATACCAAATAGGCCAAAATATTTCATTTTGGACTTATGGAACTTAACATCTAAAAGGATTAATCAGGTCAGAAAAAGACATAATTTAGAATTTGATTTTGGAAAGTTGGTCAAATATCAAAGATTTAAAACACTTTTTTTTAATTATAAAATAAAATTCCAGGTCACTATAAGTCATTTATTTAGCCAAAATGATAACTCAAAGATTTTTAAAAGACAAAAACCTTTACTCATTAATAGAGAGAAGACAGCTTTCCAAACAATGCCTTTTTTCTCCCTTTTTTTTCCGGTAGCTTATTTAAAAGGCAAACAAAAATATTTCATTGTCTTTTAATATTATGTGAAAATGCTGTTCAAGAGAGAAAGCCAGATTTCACTTTTGCATTAATGTACTATTAATGTCAAACCCCATTCTTTTTTATTTTATTTTATTTTATTTTTAAGACTGGGTTTCACCATATTGGTCAGGCTGGTCTCGAACTCCTGACCTCAGGTGATCCGCCCGCCTCAGCCCCTCAAAGTGCTGGGATTACAGACGTGAGCCACTGTGCCCAGCAAACCCCATTCTTAATAAAACCTTATAAACAAATCTATACAATCTTAATGTTTCTCCATGAGGTAAGATTCTCATAAAACTTTTACAAGATTTTTGCTTTTTTAAAAAGGAAAAAAGAAAAAGAACAGATCAGTGTTCCAAGGAAAACTCTATTGTGCTTTATTTCAATGTTCAATTTATGGAAAAACTGAATAATATCCCCTTTAACTTTAACCAATATGTTCACACATAGAATATGTTCTTTTATAAGATTAACCTTTCACAATCTTCCACAACTTGCTCAAACATCACCTTTATCCTATTTGACTCTTTTCTTGTTTTGTTCTGTTTTGTTTTTTGAGACAGAGTCTCACTCTGTTGCCCAGGCTGGAGTGCAATGGTACAATCTTGGCACACTACAACCTCCGCCTCCCAGGTGCAAGTGATTCTCCTGCTTTAGCCTCCGGTTGCAGCTGAGATTACAGGTGCACGCCACCACGCCGGTTAATTTTTGTATTTTTAGTAGAGACAGGGTTTCACCATGTTAGTCAGGCTGGTCTCAAACTCCTGACCTCGTGATCTGCCCACTTCAGCCTCCCAAAGTGTTGGGATTACAGGCGTGAGCCACCATGCCTAGCTATCCTATTTAACTTCTACAATCCTTTTTTTTTTCTTTTTGAGACAGAATCACTTTGTTGTCCAGGCTGGAGTGCAGTAGTGTGATCTCAGCTCTCTGCAAACTCTGTCTCCTGGATTCAAGAGATTCTGGTGCCTCAGCCTCCCAAGTAGCTGGGATTATAGGCCTGTGATACCACACTTGGCTAATTTTTGTATTTTTAGTAGAGATAGCGTTATGCCATGTTGCCCAGGCTGGTCTTGAACTCCTGAACTCAAATGATCGAGTGACCTGCCTCAA
This sequence comes from Cacajao melanocephalus, assembly GCA_963573385.1. Classification (NCBI taxonomy): domain Eukaryota; kingdom Metazoa; phylum Chordata; class Mammalia; order Primates; family Pitheciidae; genus Cacajao; species Cacajao melanocephalus. Next base: position 13,002 of record CAUYLG010039598.1, read on the forward strand.
CATCTCAAAATGTTGGGATTTATAGGCATGAGCCACTGCACCTGGCCAAAACAATCCTTTAACCCTCTAAACTAGGCTAAAAATTCCACGTTCCCATGCCTTCTTATAATCTTTTACCAAAAACATTCTACTTTCCTTACACACCTTGCATGTAAAGCTGTTTCTCCAGTAGTCTTAATTACGTATATTCCAATGTTAACTCTTAGCAACTTTTCTTTAGGTAAAAAACTTGGCTAGTAAGCAATTTTATTTATGTACCAGGTGTGGAGACTAAGACAGCAGACAGTAGTGGAGATAAGGTCTGACTCTTTCCAGCATAGCCAGGGGCATGGCTGCCCTCATATATCCCCAGGCCTTACCTAGACTCTAATGACTCCAAAGCAGATAAATTGAACAATTATCAAAAGTCATAGAAGCAGTTTATGTAGTTTAGTAAACATGGTATCTGACCTGCCTAACTTAGACCAAATGTTTAAATTTTAAAGACATTTTTATTTTACCAACAATCTTTAAAACTAACTTTCTCTCTCAAAGATGATTTAAGTTACGGGAACTAAAAACCAATAGAGTTTCTATTTTTCTGATGAAATATTTAAGTGCATACTTTTCTTTAAACCAATTAATTATAGCTCTTTTATATAAGCATTATACACACAACACATATAAATATGCACACAGACAGAAGAGCTTCTTTTCCTTTTTCCTTTTTTTTTTTTTTTTTTTTTTTTGAGAAAGGATCTCGCTCTGTCACCCAGGCTGGAGGGCAGTGGCATGATCTCGGCTCATTGCAGCCTGGACCTCTCAAGTTAAAGCAATTCTTGTGCCTCAGCCTCCCGAGTAGCTGAGATTACAGGTGCCCACAACCAAGACTGGCTCTTTTTTTTTTTTTGAGACAGAGTCTTGCTCTGTCACACAGGCTTGAGTGCAGTCAGTGGTGCAATCTCAGCTCACTGCAACCTCTGCTTCCTGAGTTCAAGTGATTCTCCTGCTTCAGCCTCCAGAGCAGCTGGAACTACAGTCACCACACCCAGCTAATTTTTGTATTTTTAGTAGACATGGGGTTTCACTATATTGGCCAGGCTGGTCACAAACTCCTGACCTGGTGATCCACCCGCCTCAGCCTCCTAAAGTGCTAAAATTACAGGCATGAGCCACTTGGCCCAGTTTTTAAGTTTCTTAACTGAATTTCAAGCTTCAGGGTGGATCCCTTTGAGGAACGGGGTCAGGAAACCATGCAGCTTCCAAGAAGATGAGTCTGTGATCCAAACGTGGGAAGAGCCAAGTATCCCCCATAGCTGCTATTAGCCATCAGTAAAAACGTATTTCCTACCTGGTTATTATCTGCCAAGACTAGAAGCTCTCTCATAATGCAGAGTAATTTCTGGTACCTCCAAAAGTCAAAACCATCAAGTAATGCAATGCAAAACACAGCAGAGCCTTAGATTTTGAGCGGAATCCCTCAGCTTTGAATTTCTGGGATTCCATGAGGAAAATAGGTTTTTCTCAAAACGAGGTAGGTGACCTCTGTGTTTCCCAAGGAGTCTCAGGCTCTTAGAAATTATCTCGGGTCCTCTCATGTGGGCATGAAAAGTGACAAGAAAAAAATGGAGGAAAATAATTCAGTTGACTGAGAAGAAAAAAACTTTTTTTCAGAAATACATGATTTAAGAAGAGAAAAAAAAACCATACTGGCCTTTTAAATATATACGTAGCTTGGGCAGGGCGTGGTGGCTCACGCCTGTAATCCCAGCAGTTTGGGAGCTGGAGGCAGAAGGATCTCTTGAGGTCAGGAGTTTGAGACCAACCTGGTCAACATAATGAAACCCCGTCTCTACTAAAAATACAAAAATTAGCTGGACATGGTGGCAGATGCCTGTAATCCCAGCTGAGGCAGGAGAATTGCTTGAATCTGAGAGGCAGAGGTTGCAGTGAGCACGGATCATGCCACTGCATACCAGCCTGGTTGACAGAGGGAGATATCATCTCAAGTAAGTAAGTAAATAAATAAATAAATAAATAAACGCATAGCTGGAGTGCAGCAGTGCGATCTCAGCTCACTGCAACCTCTGCCTCCCGGGTTCAGGCAATTCTCCTGCCTCAGCCTCCCGAGTAGCTGGGACTACAGGCACGTATCACCATGCCCAGCTACTTTTTGTGTTTTTAGTAGAGACAGGATTTCACCATGTTGTATAGGATTGTCTCCATCTCTTGACCTTGTGATCCACCCGCCTCAGCCTCTCCCAGAGCTGGGATTACAGGCATGAGCCACCGTGCCCGGCCGAATATCCACTTTTAATTAAGCTGAGTTTTAACCAAATTTCTTATTACCAGACTCTAGCCAGGACAAACAGCCAATATTTCTGGCTTTTGAACTTGACCGATGGTAATCTCCCGGGATAAATCAATGAGCCTTAATTAAAGTTATGACTTAATCATGGGTGTTTTCAAAGAGGTGGTGAGCGGTTTTTACAAGATCTGGAATCTCCAAAGGTAGCTCCGAGAAAGAAAAATTCAAGACAGGAAACCTGATGGGCTGGCTTGAATAGTGGGCTTATAGGGGTCCCAAGTCCACATTCTATCCTGTGGTACCCCTCTCTTCATGACAGAACACAGAAAGACAAATTCAAAACACAAGGTACACCAGATTCACTATAGCCTAAGGCTAGCCTCACAAATCGTTTTTTCCTATTAATCAAAACTTTGCAGAGGAGACAAATGGTATTTTTTTTAACCATTTATTCAACCAGTTTGCACAGAGAGAGAGGACAGAAGCTTGACTGGTAAGTTTTTTTTTTTTTTTGACAGAGTCTCTCTCTGTCGCTTAGGCTGGAGCACAGTGGTGCAATCTCTGCTCACTGCAACCTCTGCCTCTCAGGCGCAAGTGATCCTCCTACCTCAGGCTTCCAAGTAGCTGAGACTACAGGCATGCACCACTACACCCAGCTAAGTTTTGTGTTTTTTCTTAGAGATGGGGATTTCACCACGTTGCCCAGGCTGGTCTCGAACTAACTTCAGGCGATCCTCCCACCTTGGCCTCCAAAAGTGCTAGGATTACAGGTATGAGTCGCCACACCTGGCCTCTGACTGGTAAGAAATTCTTACCCTTTTGCCAGCATGGCAAGTTTCCTTTCTCTGCAGGATTTTGATGGCCCTGCTTGCTGTGCCATAGCTATGGGGGCCAAGCCACGTGACAAAAGAAAATCATCTTTTTCTGTTTCATGCAACCATAAGCAAAAGCCTCTGAATTTTGCAAGATGCTCCCCAAGGGGCTGCAGGGACAAACTGAATTAACATGTTTCATTCTGGCTGGAGAGAAATACATGTGACAAAACATAGACACTAGCCACCCCACGGAGCACTCAATATAACCTGGCAAAGCTCAAACTCGCCCCTGTTGGTCCCTGACATCTTTAATCCACTCAAAGTAGGGTGGAAGGACTTTCAACATGTGGTCTCTGGACAAGATGGAAGAATGGACAGTCTCCCTGAGTGACGGAAAAGATAGAGAAAGGAAAGGAAAGGAAAGGAAGATGCAGAGAGGAAAGTGGAGGCAGAAAAACATTGCCTGTGGCAGAGAAGGGGAGATGAGGAGCTCCAGAGGCCACAGAAAGACCCACCACCACAGCGACACTGAATCAAAGTTCAGGTGACTGCTTGTCAATCACAAAGGAATCTCTTCCAGGAGCCCCACCAGCTCTCACTTTCCCCTCTTTGAGGGAGAAAAGACCTCCCTATGTCCTGTGATCCTGCACATCCCCAATCCTGTTGCCCACAGCCATCAGCAAAGAACACAAGGTGGATTTATCCAAAGAGAATAACCGTTAGCATCCCATAGTGCCAAATTCTTTTTTTTTTTTTTTTTTTTTGAGACAGAGTCTGGCTCTGTTGCCCAGGCTGGAGTGCAGGGCACCATCTCAACTCACTGCAACCTCCACCTCCTGGGTTCAACTGGTTCTTCTGCTTCAGCCTCCCAAGTAGCTGGGATTACAGGTGCCCACCACCATACCCGGCTAATTTTCATATTTTTAGTAGAGACGAGGTTTCACCATGTTGGCCAGGCTGGTCTCAAACTCCGGACCTCAGGTGATCTGCCTGCCTCAGCCTCCCAAAGTGCTGGGATTACAGGCGTGAGCCACTGCGCCTAGCTCCCAGATCCAGTTTTAACTAAGAGGGGCCTTGCTGAAGGGAACCTCTGAGCCCCTGTGTCTTAGGGGAAAGTCTAACCCTTCTAAGTTGGGCTTCTAACTAACTTTTTGTCCCTTAACCAGGATAAAATGTACCCACCACTTACCCAAAGTTGACCAATTAGTGCTGCACAGATGATTATCCTTTGGGCCAGGGGTCTCTCGGGTATTGTCTTTTTGTGGTTTGCCGGGAAGATGTCCCTGGAAAGGGATCCCGATACAGACCCCAAGAGAGGGTTCTTGGATCTCACACAAGAAAGAATTCAGGGTGTGTCCACAGAGAACAGTGAAAGCAAGTTTATTAGAGAAGTAAAGAAACAAAAAAATCTTTACGAGGCATAGCAGCCCCGAGGGCTGCTGTTGGCTGTTTTTATAATTATTTCTTGAGCATATGCTAAACAAAAGGTGGATTATTCATGAGTTTTTGGGAAGGGGCAAGGAATTCCTGAAACTGAGGAAGCTTCCAGATGTTGCCACAGCATTTGTAAACTGTCATGTCACTGGTGGGAGTGTCTTTTAGCATCCTAATACTTTATAATTAGCATGTAATGAGCCATGAAGATGTTCCAGAGGTCACTTTACTTGCCATCTCGGTTTTGGCAAGTTTTGACTGGTTTCTTTCCTGCATCCCGTTTTATCACTAGGGTCTCTGTGAGCTATATCTTCTGCTGATCTGTTGTGTGACAAAAAATGCCCCACCTGGGAAGGCAGTCCAGCAGGTCTCAGCCTCCTTTTACCTCATTATCCAAAAGGGAGTCGCAGTGGTTCCAAAACCTCTGACGCATTTGCTAAATGGTTTAATGCCACACCTTGCTTCTTTAACGTGATAATTGTTCAACTTATCTGCTTTGGAGCAATTAGATAAGGGCTTGGGGACACGTGGAGTTAGCCATGCCCCCTGGCTATGCTGAAAAGAGTCACACCTTATCTCCACTTCTTGGTTGGAGTCCTAGGCTTCACATCTGGTACATAAATAAAATCGCTTACTTGTCAGGATTTTCACCAAAAATGAAAGTTACTAAAAGTTAATATTGTAACATATGTAGTTGAGACTAAGGGAGAAATAGTTTTACATGCAAGGTATATAAGGAAAGTAGAATGTGTTTTTGGTAGAGAAGATATGGGAATGTGGGGTTTTTGGCCTAATTTAGAGAGTTAAAGGATTGTTTTAAGTTTGATAGGATAAAGCTAAAGATTTGAGCAAGTTGTGAAAGATTCGTGAAAGATTAATCTTATAAAGGAAATTATGTGTGTGAACATATTGGCTAAAGTTAAAGGGGTATTATTCAGTTTTTCCATAAATTGAACATTGAAAGAAATAAAAGCATAACAGGGATTTCTTAGGGCATTGATTTGGTCCTTTTTGTTTTTTTTTTTTGAGACAAAGTCTTGTTCTGTCGCCTAGGCTGGAGTGCAGTGGTGTGATCTTGGCTCACTGTAACCTCCACCTCCCAGGTTCAAGCGATTCTCACGCCCCAGTCTCCTGAGTAGGTGGGATTACAACTATGCACCACCATGCCCAGCTAATTTTTGTATTTTTAGTAGAGATCGGGTTTCACCATGTCAGCCAGGCTGGTCTCAAACTGCTGGCCTCAAGTGATCTGCCCACCCCAGTCTCCCAAAATGCTGTGATTACAAACGTGAGCCATTGTGCCCCGATGATTTGATCTTTAGCAGAAAATTATAAAGGGTTATAAAAGGTTTATGAGAGGCCGGCCAGGCATGGTGGCTCACGCGTATAATCCTAGCACTTTGGAAGGTTGAAGTGGGTGAATCACCTGAGGTCAGGAGTTTGAGACCAGCCTGGCCAACATGGCGAAACCCTGTCTCTACTAAAACATACAAAAATTACCTGGGTGCAGTGGCAGTCACCTCTAATCCCAGCTACTCTGGAGGCTGAGGCAGGAGAATTGCTTGAACTCTGGGAGGTGGAGGTTGCAGTGAGCTGAGACTGTGCTATTATACTCCAGCCTGGGAGACAGGGCAAGACTCTGTCTCAAAAAAAAAAAAGTTTATGAGAATCTTACCTTATGGTCAAACTAATCAAAGTTAAATAAATTCATCTACAGGTTTTATTAAGAATTGGGTTTGACACTAATAGTACACTAATGCAAAGGTGAAATTTGGCTTTCTCTCTTGAACAACATTTTCGTGTAATATTAAAAGACAATGAAAGATTTTTGCTTGCCTTTTGAATAAACTACAGGAAAAAAGGGAAATAAAAAAGACCTTTTTTGGGAAAGATATGGCTTCCTCTAACAATGAGTAACTGTTCTTGCCTTTTTAAAATCTTTGAGTTATTCTTTTGGCTAAATAAATGACCTATGGTGACCTAGGATTTTATTTTAGAATATCAGTGTTTTAAATCTTTGATATTTGACAAACTTTCCAAAATAAAATTCTAAGTTATGTCTTTTTCTGACTTGATTAATCCTTTTAGATATTAAGTACTGTAAAATCCAAAAATGACATATTTGGACCGGGTGCAGTGGCTCATGCCTGTAATTCCAGCACTTTGGGAGGCCAAGGCAGGTAGATCAAGTCAGGCCAATAGCTTGGGACCAGCCTGGCCAACATGGCGAAATTCCATCTCTACTAAAAATACAAAAATTAGCCAGGCATGGTGGCACGTGTCTGTAGTCCCAGATACTCAGGAGGCTGAGGCACAAGAATCACTTGAATGTGGGAGGTAAAGATTGCAGCAGTGAGCCGAGACTGCATCACTGCATTCCGGCCTGGGGCACAGAGTGAGACTGCCATCACTTCACTCCAGCCTGGGGGACAGAGTGAGACTGTTTCAAAAAAAAAAAAAAAAAAAGACATATATGGGCTATTTGGTATATTTAAATCATGCTAGAAGCATTGTCACATATGAAGTGGTGTTTGTCTTTCTTTGGAATTTATTTGCATAAGTATGTTATTGATACACAGTGTAAAATTATGGGAAATTCCTATAGTTCTGATATGAGTTAGTGTAAGTTATAAGTAATGTGGGAAGTAAAAAAGTTCCTCTTTAAAGTTTTCTTTCTTGTTAAAAAATATGTGTGCTAATAACTCTTTGTTAAGCCCTATCCTATGTAGCTGTTAAACATGCCATGCTTACAGGCACATAGTATTTTCTATGTCCTCATACTTTAACCAAGATATGTGTGCTGGACGTGCCACAGGCATGTCCCAGCTCTCCATTGCTTTTACCTGTTTAGAAAAGTTTTAAGTTGTTAGCCAATCGGGTTTTAGTTTAGACTGTGAGGTCTGGCTCCTGCCAACGAAAATCAAACATTGCAGTAAGGACAACCCCAAATGCGTAAGGATAAATGTGTCTGTTTTCCTTTGTTCATTGTACTCTTGTAGCAAGATGGCTAGTGAGAGTACCCTTCCTGCAGTCTGGAAAGTACAAATTGCGTTACTAAGAAAATGCTTTGTCTCAGTGCTAATTTTTCTTTGTGGCACCGAGCATCTATTTCCAACAAGTAATAACTATAATTTTATGCAAAATTGTTATATACCACGGAAGTGACCAAATTTTCTTGTCAATTGTGTCTTTGAATGTGACTGCCCTAAGACCTTTTGTCATCCACCGACAATTGTTGTCTTGTTTTGATCCTGTTCAAAGGACATTTTATCATTAGCTATAGGACTCTGACTCTTAAATCCAGGTCTCTGATAACTTTTGAAAGTGAGCCATTAAAGCAGAGAGGAAAACATTTCCAAGACTCTTTTGGGAAACTAATGTGTTAATAAATACCAAGCAAAACGAATTAATTGCATATAATAAATTAATAAAAGACCAAAATAATCTTCTTATGACTTTCTGCTTAAAACATTGCTGATCCTTTCCGTTTTGCTTTTCGGAGTCAAGAAAACTCTTCTTTTGAAATATTTACAGCTTTTAACAATTGAGTAAAGTATACTCCTATGAGCAAAATCTGGAACGTGTATCTTTTTACCTGATTTTTTCAGAATCTGGAAACTATTTGTGCATATTCATGAGTGGTTTGTTTGTTTGCTTGCTTGCTTTGAGACACGGCCTTTCTCTGTCATCCAGGTTGAAGTCCGGTGGCTTGATAATAATGATGACAGCTCAGTACCGCCTCAGCCTCACAGGCTCAAGAGATCCACTCACTTCAGCCTCCCACACAGCTGGGGCTACAGGTGTGTGCCACCACACCCAGCGAATTTTGTTTCATTTTTTGTAGAGATGAGGTCTCACTATGTTGTCCAGGCTGGTCTCAAACTCCTAGGCACAAGCAATCCTCCCACATCAGCCTCCCAAAGTGCTGGGATTGCAAGCATGAGCCACCATGTCTGGCCTAGTATTCTTAGCTTATGGCAATGTAGTTATTTGCGTAAGTGCAATAAGAATCTGTTTTTCTTTTTCTTTTTTTTTCCAACACATAGTCTTGCTCTGTTACCAGGCTGGAGTGCAGTGGTATGATCTTGGCTCACTGCAACCTCCACCTCCCAGGTTCAAGTGATTCTCCTGCCTCAGCCTCCCTAGTTGCTGGGACTACAGGTGAGGGCCACCATGCCCAGCTAATTTTTGTATTTTTAGTAGAGATGGGGTTTCACTACGTTGGCCAGGATGGTCTCAATCTCTTGACCTCGTGATCCACCTCCCTTGGCCTCCCAAAGAGCTGGGATTACAGGCATGAACCACTGTGCCCAGCCTCTGTTTTTCTTTTATGTCAGGTTATTTTATCTGGTGTGCCTTCAAATACAAACAGACTGCTTTAAGGAATCAAAGTTGACATATACTGCCAATAAAAGTCCCTTGGGAAAACTGGCATTATACCTTGTCTACACAATCGCTGTACAGGGTTTCTGACCTTGGCAAGTAAAGAATATCACTTTCTGACAGGCCCAGAAGCCCCAAGTTATCTTCAGACCTCAAGAAGAGAGAAATTTACTCAACTCATATAGGTATTTGCAGGCACAGGTAAATCATTGACTGGCTCATGGCTTTGAAAATTCTAATCCACAAGTCCTTATAGACAAAAGTTCCATCAAAGCCAATTTTAAAAGAAGCCTAGATAGCAAATAATTATTCTTGTTGCACATTATGTGAATAATATGCCAAGTATTGTAAGACTAAAGCTTGTTTTGCAAACAAATCAGTCTTACCATAATTCATTTTAATTTAACAAAAATGGGAGATGAGAGAGAGAAAAAATTATGTTTAAAAAACTATGATATATCTTGATATGGTTTGGCTGTGTCCCCACTCAAATCTCGTCTTGAATTCCCACACATTGTGAGAGGGACCTGGTATGAGGTAATTGAATCATGGTGGCAGGCCTTTCCCATGCTGTTCTCATGATAGTGAATAAGTCTTACGAGATCTGATGATTTTATAAGGGGAGTTTCCCTGCACAAGCGCTCTCTTTGCCTGCTGCCATCCATGTAGGACATGACTTGCGGCTCCTTGCCTTCCACCATGATTGTGAGGGCTACCCAGCCATGTGGAACTGTAATACCATTAAACCTCTCTTTCTTTTGTAAATCACTGAGTCTTGGGTATGTCCTTATCACTACCATGAAAACGAACTAATACATACCTGTTATTAGGGTCTAGTTTCATCCATTGTTTTTGAGTTTTTTCTGCTTTTTAAATTTTATTTTTTGAGACAGAGTCTCACTCTGTCACCCAGGCTGGAGTGCAGTGGCACGATCTCAGCTCACTGCAACCTCCATCTCCCTGGTTCAAGTGATTCTCATGCCTTGACCTCTGGAGTAGCTGGGATTACAGACACCCACTACCACACCCAGCTAATTTTTGTATTTTTAGTTAGGATGGGGTTTCACCATGTTGGCTACTCTGGTGTGAACTCCTGGCCTCAAGTGATCCACCTGCCTCAGCCTCCCAAAGTGCTGGAATTACAGGTGTGAGTCATCACACCTGACATTTTCTGCTGTTTAGACTGACCGTGATTATTCCTGTGAACCAACCAGTGATCTCTGTCTGCTGCTCAGCAGAAACAAGAGGAATGGGCAATGTAAAAATCTAGATCAGGTTTATAATTCTGGGCACGTATTGGAATTGGCTAGCAACTCCATATCAGCTTGGTTCCAACAATTGCCCAGTTCATGGAAAGCCTTCCGATTTAGCTTACTTGGAATTATTGTATCTATTTTGCTTTACTATTATGGAATATGTGGCTGTTGTACTCTTTGTGTAGGAATGCAGGACTAACTTACTCAACATTTTCTTCTCTTTTTTGAAATGGAGTTTCGTTCTTGTTGACCAGGCTGGAGTTCAATGGCATGATCACAGCTCACCACAACCTCTGTCTCCCTGCCTCAGCCTCCCAAGTAGCTGGGATTACAGGCATGTGCCACCATGTCAGTCTAATTTTTTGTATTTTTAATAGAGATGAGGTTTCTCCATGTTGGTCAGGCTGGTCTCAAACTCCTGACCTCAGGTGATCTGCCTGCCTTGGCCTCCCAAAGTGCTGGGATCGCAGGCATGAGCCACTGTGCCCAGCCTCGACACTTTCTTAAATTGAACACTTATTAATCTTTCAGATATCACCTTTTGTCAGAACTCAAGAGTTATGAGTGGCTCTCACCATGCCAGTGCTTTCTGACTGAGCTCCTCTCTACCCTGAGTAAAAGAGACCCTAATAATTAGGCAGTAATATCACCACCCTTATTCAGCCCAAAGAAGTTACAAATGATGGATCTTCATCCTTCTACAACTCTTAGTCCCCTTGTAAAAGGAAGGTGGAAATGTGGCAGAGGTGTTGGCACCAGAGCAACTCCATCCTGCACAGGGGCTGGGTAAAATGAGGCTGAAACCTGCAGGGCTGCATTCTTGGGAGGTTGTGGATTCTTAGTCACATGATGAGATGATAGGAGGTTGGCACAAGATACAGGTCACAGAGACCCCACTGATAAAACAGGATGCAGTAAAGAAACCAGCCGGAACCCGTTAAATCCAAGATGGCAACAAAAGTGACCTCTGGCTGTCCTCACTGCTCATTATGCTAATTATAACCTATTAACATGCTAAGAGACACCCGCAACAGCACCATGACAGTTTACAAATGCCATGGTAACATCCAGAAGTTACCCTATGTGGTCTAAAATGGGGAGGAACCATTAGATCTGGGAATTCCTTGCCCCTTTCCCAGAAGGCATATGAATAATCAACCCCTTGTTTAGCATATAATTAAGAAGTAACCATAAAAATAGCCAACCAGCACCCTTCAGGGCTGCTTTGCCTATGGAATGGCAGATCTTTTGCTGCTTCTTTTTTTTTTTTAATCTTTTTTTTTTTTTTAAAGATGGGTTTTCACCATGATGGCCAGGCTGGTCTTGAACTCCTGACTTCAGGTGGTCCACCTACCTTGGCCTCCCAAAGTGCTAGGATTACAGGTGTGAGCCACCATGCCTGGCCTCTTTTTTTTTTTTTTTTTTTTTTTAAGACGGGGTTTCACCATGTTGGTCAGGCTGGTCTTGAGCTCCTGACCTCAGGTGATCCGCCTGCCTTGGCCTCCAAAGTGCTTGGATTACAGGTGTGAGCCACCACGCCCGGCCAATCTTTTGCTTCTTTACTTCTCTAATAAACTTCCTGTCACTCTACTCTGTGGACATACCCTGAATTCTTTCTTGTGTGAGATCCAAGAGGGGTCCAGATCAGAACCCCTTTCTGGAAACACTGTAGATAACATCACTACTGTAAAACCTACAATTGGTTTTTTGGAGATCTTTCAGACTGACCCCACCTGGACCCATGATTCATGACTCAGCTGATCCTGTGGCTCCACCTAGAGGTGGACTCAACTCATGAAGACTGTTTTCCACACCCCTATGATTTCATCCTCAACTATATATATACACACACACACACACACACACACACACACACACACACACACACAATGTATCCAAAATAATACATACATATATACACCATATATATATATACACACACACACAACACACACACACACACACACACACACAGTGTATTAGTCCATTTTCACACTGCTATAAAGGACTACCTAAGACAGGATAATTTATAAAGAAAAGAGATTTAGGCTGGGTGAGGCGGCTCACGCCTGTAATCCCAGCACTTTGGAGGCCAAGGTGGGCGGATCACTTGAGATCAAGAGTTGGAGGCCAGCCTGGCCAACATGGTGAAACCCTGTCTCTACTAAAAATACAAAAATTAGGCTGGGCACAGTGGCTCACACTTGTAATCCCAGCACTTTGGGAGACTGGGGCAGGTGTACCACCTGAGGTCAAGAGTTTGAGGCCAGCCAAACCAACATGGTGAAACCCCATCTCCACCACAAATACCAAAATTAGCTGGGCATGGTGGAGGGCACCATGCTGCTTAGAAAGTTCTTCCACCAGATACTCTAAATTATATCTGTCAAGTTCAAAGTTTCACAGATCGTTAGGGCATGAGCAAAATACTGCCCGTCTCTTTGCTAAAGCATAGGTGTGACCTTTAATTTAATAAGTCCCTTATCTCCATCTGAGACCACCTCAGCCTGAGTTTCATTGTCCATATTACTATCAACATTTTGGTCAAAAACATTCAAGAAGTCTCCAGGAAGTTCCAAACTTTCCCACATCTTCTTGTCTTCTTCTAGTGTTTTTGTTTTTGAGACAGTCTCACTCTGTTGTCCAGACTGGAATGCAGTGGTGTAATCTCAGCACACTGCAACCTCCACCTCCTGAGTTCTAGCGATTCTCATGCCTCAGCCTCCTGAGTAGCTGGGATTACAGACACACACCACTATGGCCAGCTAATTTTTGTATTTTTAGTAGAGACAGGGTTTCACCACGTTTACCAGGCTGGTCTCGAACTCCTGAGCTCAAGCAGTCCTCGCACCTTGGTCTCCCAAAGTGCTGGGATTACAGGAATGAGCCACCATGTTCAGCCATCTTCTTGTCTTCTTCTGAGTCCTCCAAATTGTTCCAACCTCTGCCCATTACCCAGTTCCAAAGTCACTTCTACATTTTCAAGTATCTTTATAGCAGTACCCCTCTCCTGGTACCAATTTTCTGCATTTCACACTGCTATAAAGAACTACTTGAGGCTTGGCACGGTGGCTCACACCTGTAATCCCAGCACTTTGAGAGACCAAGGCGGGTGGATCAGGAGGTCAGGAGTTCAAGACCAGCCTGGCCAACATAGTGAAACTCCGTCTCTACTAAATATACAAAAATTAGCCAGGCATGGTGGCATGTGCCTGTAGCTTCAGCTACTTAGGAGGCTGAGGCAGGAGAATTGCTTGAACCCAGGAGGCAGAGGTTGCAGTGAGCTGAGATCACACCACTGCACTCCAGCCTGGGCAACAGAGTGAGACTTTGTCTCAGGGGAAAAAAAAGAACTACTTGAGACCTGGTAATTTATGAAGAAAGAGGTTTAATTGAGTCACAGTTCCACATGGCTGGGGAGGCCTCAGGAAACTTATGATCAGCCAGAAGGCAAAGGGAAAGCAAGAACCTTCTTCACAAGGCGGCAGGAGAGAGAGGGGAACTGCCACACACTTTTAACCATCAGATCTCATGAGAACTCACTATCATGAGAACAGCATGGGGCAAACCACCCCCATGATTGAATCACCTCCCACCAGATCCCTCCTTCAACACTTGGGGTTTACAATTTGAGATGAGATTTGGGTAGGAACATGGAACCAAATCATATAATTGGGTATATAAAACTTTCAAACAGCATCATAAGAGCTAGAACATTTTTAAATTATTGTTATTGTTCATCAGGGGTTGAAGATTTTAACACCATGAATAATATCATTAGTGTGAAGAGAAATTCCCTTTTTATGGAGACCATACATTACCCAGTGGCCACCAACCTGAAGGAATTCATTGGAAAAGTTGAAGGCCCATGTTAAGTCATGCCAGGATTCAAAAGATCACACCATCCATTTCTAAACATCAACGAAACCTTGAAAAATATGAGAATGATGTGATTAACAATTTGTATGAAAACTTCTATCTCTTGGTAAGTATACGTAGTTTTGTAATATAGGTCAGTTTAGTTAGAGACAAAGTGGGGACAGTGGTAAAATATATTTAAAAATTTTTGTTTTATGTAGAGTCATCTATGTTTATGTTCTTCTACTGGTTGTTGTTGTTTTTTTTTTAAGTGAGAGAGGGTCCTGTTTTGTTGCCCAGACTGGTCTAAAACTCCTGGCTTCAAGGAGTCCTCCAGCCTCAGCCTGCCAAAGTGCTGGGATTACAGGCATGAGCTACCTTGCCTGGACAGTAAATATTATTTATTTATTTATTTTCTTTAAAATATATATATATTCTCCTAAGTCTCCTGAGATCTGAGACCGTAAATATTTTTATAATACTTCCGCACTTCTCATTTAGAAGTTTGTGAGGATTAAATGAGATGATCAGCATGAAGCTCTTAGCACAGCAGAAAGGAATACAGCGGCTTTTTTGTGTGTGTTGCTGTGTTTCTTGTTATCAGTCTTATCGATATGGTGAATTACTGTGGACCACAATCAAATGAATTTGGCATGATTTTGAGAAATGTGCCAGATCTATGGAGAGAATGTTTTCTTTTTCAATTTAAGATTTCACCTCTGGTTTATTACGTAGTTGTTGTTGTTTTGGTTTTGGTTTTGGTTTTTTGAGACAGTGTCTTGCTCTGTTGACCAGGCTGGAGTGCAGTGACACGATCACAGCTCACTGCAGTCCCGACTTCTCAGGCTCGGGCAATCCTCCTGCCCAAGTAGCTGGGACTACAGGCACGTGCCACCAAGCCCAGTTAATTTTTTCAAGTCTTTTTTTTAGAGATAGGGTCTCACTCTGTTGCCCAGGCTGATCTCAAACTCCTGGGCTCAAGCGATCCTCCTGCCTCCTACTCAGCCTCCCAAAGTGCTTGGATTATAGGCATGAGCCACCACGCCTGGCTTATTAATATTATGCCACTTTTGACAAATTTGTTTTTCAGAGCCTTGCTAAAGCACTCCTAGCAACGTTTGCTAACAGTTGTAAGCAGTATTTCCACGGTTTTATCTTTCGTCTTTGGGTCAGATCTGCGGTCAGTCAGCTTCCTGCTTGCAGCAGAGAGTTCCAGATATGTCAGCTTTTCTGAAAGGCCCCCAGTTCCTCCCAGGCAAGATAGATCTCAGGGACCCTGTCCCTCCCTCTGCCCAGGTAAGCATGGAGGACACACTGGTGGGGAAAGTGTCAAAACTGTCATGCTTGCAAAACCTCCAAATCCCTTTAGCAGAAACTCTAGCACTGAGAGTCATCCCATCAGAAAGTAAATGTGTGGGGTTCTTTCCATCCGCACGTCTTTGGTGAGAGAAATTGCCACTGATGTCACAGTTTGAAAAGCACCATGTCATCTCTTTAGAAGGGAAGTGCCTGAGAAGTAATTTTGACTGTCAGAGGGAATAAAGGCCTTTTGTGAACTGAAGGTTCCAGATGATTTGCTGCCAGGCGGTGGTGACCAGATAGGGAGGAAGTTGGGTGAGCGCAGCAGACCCCTGGTGGTGGCAGGGTGTGGGCCCTGGAGTGGTTGACCACCATGGGGTGGGGCCTGGGGAGGCTGGAGTGACTCAATGCTGGATGGAGAGGATGTCCTAGGAGAATCTATACGTGGGCAGGGAACTGGCTTCCACACAGAGATGACATCTGTCTCTCTTTTTGTTTTTTTAGACAGGGTCTCACTCTGTTGCCCAGTCTGAAGTGCAATGGCATGATCTCAGCTCACTGCAACCTCTGCCTCCCAGATTCAAGCAATTCTCATGCCTCAGCCTTCTGAGTAGCTGGGATTACAGGCACCTGCCACCATCCCTGTCTAATTTTTTTGTATTATTTAGTAGAGACAGGGTTTTACCAGGTTGGTCAGGCTGATCTCGAACTCCTGACCTCAAGTGATCCACCTACCTCAGTCCCTCAAAGTGCTGATGTTACAGGCGTGAGCCACAGGACCCAGCCCATAATAAGAATATTAATGTGGAAATAAATAATTGAAAGAAGAGTTAGAAAACAAAAATAAAATTCTGCTCTCCAGATATGGCTATCATTAACATTTTGAGAAAATATCCTTCCAGATAGTTTTTCCCTTTCCCCTCCCCTCCCTTCCCCTCCTCTCCCCTTCCCTTCCCTTTCTAGTTTAGAGACAAGGTCTCATTATGTTGCCCAGGCTGCTCTTGAACTCCTGTGCTCAAGTAATCTACCCACCTCAGCCTCCCAAAGTGCTGGGAATACAGGCATGAGCCACTGTGCCCGGCCTCCAGATAATTTTTCTATGTATATAAATTATGCACTTTCTTATTTAGAAAAATGATTTATGTTATTACAACTGCTAATAATAGTTTTTCTCTTTCCTTAAGTATATGGTGATTTTCTTACCACAACATGAAATGTTCTTCTACATCACCACGAAAAAAAAAATTTTTTTTTTTTGAGATAGGATCTTTCAAAAGTGCAGTTCTGAATCAAGGGAGCCTTGAGGTCTTGTTATTATGGCGAGCCCTCCAGGGCCAGGAGAACAGAGGTAGGAGTAAACTTAGATCAGCCGTTGAAATAGAATGTGTGAGGCTGGGTGCAGTGGCTCATGCCTGAGGTGGGTAGATCACTTGAGATCAGGAGTGCGAGACCAGCCTGGCCAACACCATGAAACCCCATTTCTAGTACAAATTTTAAAAATTAGTTGGGCATGGTAGCACGTGCCTGTAATCCCAGCTACTTGGAAACCTGGGAAGTGAAGGTTGCAGTGAGCCAAGATTGCGCCATTGCAACTATTACTCAAGCTTAAAAATACTACAAGTTGCCAATATTTTTTTTTCATTGCCAAAGACTTGTCTGCTATTTGTACTGGATCTGATAGAAAAACCATTTCCACAGGTCTATATGAAAATGTGGGGCCGGGCACGGTGGCTCACGCCAATAATTCTAGCACCTTGGGAGGCCGAGGAGGGGAGACCACCTGAGGTCAGAGTTCGAGACCAGCCTGGTCAACATGGTGAAACCCTGTCTCTACTAAAAATACAAAATTTAGCTGGGTATGGTGGCACGCACCTGTAATCCCAGCTACTCAGAAGGCTGAGGCAGGAGAATTGCTTGAACCCAGGAAGCAGAGGTGGCAGTGAGCTGAGACAGTGCCACTGCACTCCAACCTGGGCAACAGAGTGAGACTCTGTCTAAAAAAAAAAAAAAAGAGAGAGAGAGAGAAAGTGTGGGTTTGGAGAAATGATCCTATGGTTGTCTGCTCTTTTCCAGCGGGCCAGCAGTGGTAGCTGAAAAGTGACAGGATGCTGATGAAAAACATTGCAGATGTGAAGAAAAGAAAAAGTTGATGATCGAGTTTTGTGTGTATATCTGACAGTTCACCCATCCAGACTTTTATAAAATGCTGTAAAACTGTTGTAGTAAGGGCTGGGCATGGTGGCTCATGCCTGTAATCCCAACACTTTGGAAGGCCAAGCAGGAGGATTGCTTGAGCCTAGGAGTTCAAAACCAGCCTGGGCAACATAGTGAGACTTCATCTCTACAAAAAACATTAAAAAACTTGCAGTGTATGGTGGTTTGTGCCTGTAGTCCCAGCTACTAGAGAGGCTGAGGTGGAAGGATAGTTTGATTCTGGGCAGTGAGCCAAGGTGGTGCCACTGCACTCCAGTTTGGGAGACAGAACCAGACCCTATGTCAAACACACACACACACACACACGTACATACACACAGACATATACACACACATGCTGTAGCCACAAAAAGGCAATACAGAAGGAAATACCATTAATACAGCAGAAAGGATTTATAATTAGAAAGTTCCATACAGGGGCAGGAATAGTGGCTCACGCCTGTAATCCCAGCACTTTGGGAGGCTGAGGTGGGCGGATCACAAGGTCAGGAGTTTGAGACCAGCCTGACCAACATAGTGAAACCCCGTCTCTACTAAAAGTACCAAAAATTGAGCCAGGTGGGGTGGTATGTACCTGTAATCCCAGCTACTCAGGAGGCTGAGACAGGAGAATGGCTTGAACCCGGGAGACAGAGGTTGCAGTGAGCCGAGATCGTGCCATTGCACTCCAGCCTGGGCAACAGAGCAAGACTCCATCTCAACATCTCAAAAAAAAAAAAAAAGTTCCACACAGTTATTCATCAATTATGTGCTGCACCATCATTGGCATGATCAGGCTTAATCAACCGACATCTTTCACGCTAACTGCTGTGAAACAGAGGGGTCGATAAGAAAGTCCTTGCTGCTCTTCTCAGATTTTCTTATTGTCTTTCATGGCTGAATTCCTTTCCCTAACATTCATTTTCAGAATTAGATAGTAGAACTCTTTGGGGGAGGAAGTGGGAGCTGTGAAAGTTGTCACATCACTTATTATTGAACACTTAGCATTGTTTTCTATTGCTAACTTTTTTTTTTTTTGAGACAGAGTCTCACTTTGTCACCCTGAGACTCTGTCTCAAAAAATGCTGGAGTGCAGTGGTGTGGTCTCGGCTCACTGAAACCTCCACCTCCCAGATTCAAGTGATTCTCCTGCCTCAGCCTCCCAAGTAGCTGGGATTATAGTACCTACCACCACACCTGGCTAACTTTTGTATTTTCAGTAGAAACAGGATTTCACCATGTTGGCCAGGCTGGTCTTAAACTCCTGACCTGAGGCAATCCACCTGCTTCGGCCTCCCAAAGTGGTGGGATTATAGGCATGAGCCACCATGCTCAGCCTGTTGTTAATATTTTAAATAAACTTCAATGAACATTCATGCAACCACACTTTTGCAGCTACCCATAGTGGATTAAGAGGATTTTAAAAGTAGAACTGCTGATATGTTAGCGATTTCCACAAACCCTTACTGGGCAGTGGGCCTGCTTAGGCAGCAGAACTTTCTTTTATTTTATTTTATTTTTTGAGACTGAGTCTCACTTTGTCACCCAGGCTGGAGTGCAGTGGCATGATCTCGGCTCACTGCAACCTCCACCTTCCAGGTGCAAGCGATTCTCTTGCCTCAGCCTCCTGAGTAGCTGGGATTACAGGAGTGCGCCACCACACCTGGATAATTTTTGTATTTTTAGTAGAGAGGAGGTTTCACCATGTTGGTCAGGGTGGTCTTGAACTCCTGACCTCAGGTGATCTGCCCACCTCGACCTTCCAAAGTGCTGGGATTACAGGTGTGAGCCATCATGCCCAGCCAACAGCAGAACTTTCTAAGTGCTCAGGGTTCTTGGAGATGGCTGAGAATGGGCTTCTCCCATGTTTGGGTGGAAGAGGATGCTAGCTGGGTGACCCGGAGTCAATAAGGAGGGATTTGGTTACACCTTGGGACCTAAGGCACAGAGGTGAATGTCCCAGCTCAAGGCTGCCCCCTGCCATTGCACTCCTTGCTTCCTCTCTTTGTAGACCTGTCAACTCTTGCACGTGTCAACCAGCTGTCTTGCCCACCTAGCCCTACAGTCAGACTTTCTATCCTTTTGGTGATCTCCACTCCATCAAGAAGTGGCTCTGTACATTCTATTTCAATTGACTTTTTTTTTTTTGGAATGGAATCTCACTCTATCGCCCAGGCAGGAGTGCAGTGGCACAATCTCAGCTCACTGCAACCACCTCCCAGGTTCAAGTGATTCTCCTGCCTTACCCCCCGCCAAATAGCTGGGATTATAGGCATGTGCCACCACACCCAGCTAATTTTTTGTATTTTTACTAGAGACAGGGTTTCGCCATGTTGGCCAGGCTGGTCTTGATCTCCTGACCTCAGGTGATCTGCCTGCCTCAGCCTCCCTAAGTGCTAGGATTATAGGCATGAGACACCACACCTGGCCTGCACGTTCTATTTTATTTATTTTTATTTTTTTGTTTATTTTTACTTTTTAAAATTTACTGCCGAGGTCACCAGAAAGCATGTTCTATTTTAAAGGCTGATCTAAGTTAACTCCTACCTCAGTTCTCCTGGCACTGGAGGGCTCCCCATAATAACAAGTCCTGAAGCCTCCCTTGATTCAGAAATCACTGAGGCAGCAGCACCTTGTACTAATCTTTCTCAGACTTACTGTGCATAAGAATTGCTCGGGACAATTTTTGTTAAAAAAGAAAAATTCAGAGTCCCAGACTTCAAATCCGCCAAGTCTGGAGTGGGGTCTAGGAATCAGCATTTAACAAAAGCAGGCATTTTTGGCCAGGCATAGTAGCTCACACTTGTAATCCCAGCACTTTGGAAGGCTGAGGCATGAGGACCACTTGAGTTCAGGAGTTTAACACCAGTCTGGGCAACATAATGAGACCCCTGTCTCTACAAATAAAAATAATTAGCCAGGTGTAGTGGTGCACACCTGTGGTCCCAGCTACTCAGGAGGTTGAGGTGGGAGGATCACTTGAGCCCGGGAGTTTGAGGCTGCAATGAGCTAGGATTGCAGCGCTCTACTCCAATCTGGGTGACAGAGTGAGGCAAGTCTTAAAAAAAAAAAAAAAAAAGCAGGCATTTTTGGTATAATATTTGTATGTATCTGCTTAAGACAGTTTGCTTCCAAAGACAAAACCAAACTTCCACCAAACTCCTTTTGGCATAGACTGAGTCCAGAGTGAGGAGATCAGATGGGTTTACACAGACACAAATGGGTTTACACAGACGCTGTAACATTCAGATTTTTTTTTTTTTTTTTTTTTAGATGGAGTTTTGTTCTTGTTGCCCAGGCTGGAGTGCAATAACACAATCTCGGCTCACTGCAACCTCCACCGTCCAGGTTCAAGCAATTCACCTGTCTCGGCCTCCCGAGCAGCTGGGATTACAGGCATGTGCCACTATGCCTGGCTAATTTTATATTTTTAGTAGAGACAGGGTTTCTCCGTGTTAGTCCGACTGGTCTCAAACTCCGACCTCAGGTGATTCGCCTGCCTTGGCCTCCCAAAGTGCTGGGATTACAGGTGTGAGCCACCGCGCCCGGCCAACAGTCAGATTTATCTCCTTTTCTTTTTCCCAGCCAGCGTGAGGGAGGGGTAATCTACAAAATCTCTCTCTTCTTACAGGAACTCATAGAGGAAGACAGATTGGCCCAGCGAACCAATCATAATACGCAGAGGTCATCCAAACCCTCTGACTTCCTTAACTTGTCTAAGAAAAAGAGGAAGTTCTCCAGGTGACTCACCACTGTGGTGCTACTATGCCTTTTCAACCCTGTCTTGGACTTCATCTGGGAGAATGTGGAGCCATTTGAACAAGCTCCTCTTCTGGGCCATGCTTTCTTCTATCACATGTAAGCCCCATTTAGCACTTTGAGGCTTGAACCTCCAAGCCAACACGTCATGTGGAAAGTGAGCTTTATCGTGTTCCTTTTCTCTTTCAGGTAAAAAAGCTGTGTTGGATTGTGAGACAATGAAAACAAATGGTAAGTGTCAGTTACTTCTTTCTTACTGAAACTATTTTCATTGAAGTGGGGAGATGGTCTGATTGCAACATGAACATCCATTCAAAAGTGTTTCTGAGGTTTTACATGAACAGCCAAAGAACAGTCTTTTTAATTACCTGTTGTTTAAAATAAAATGATTTTAGGGAGGGGATTGCAGCATTTTTTTCTGAGACTCGGTGACAAAATATGGAAATTGGTTTTTTTTGTTTTGTTTTGTTTTGTTTTTGAGATAGAGTTTTGCTCTTATTGCCCAGGCTGGAGTGCAATGGCACCATCTTGGCTCACTGCAACCTCCACCTCCTGAGTTCAAGCGGTTCTCCTGCCTCAGCCCCCCAAGCAGCTGGGATTACAGGCATGAGCCACCACGCCCAGCTAATTTTTGTATTTTTATTAGAGACAGGGTTTCACCATATCAGTCAGGCTGGTCTCGAACTCCTGACCTTGTGATCCGCCTGCCTCGACCTCCCAAAGTGCTGGGATTACAGGTGTGAGCCACCACGCCCAGCCATTGAAATTGTTTTCACAATGAAAGTTTTCTAACTTTTCTTGTTGTTTTGTGATCGTTGTGTTTTCATTAGAAAATCAACACACAGCCTGGCCGTGGTGCCTCAGGACTGTAATCCCAGCACTTTGGGAGGCTAATGGGGTAGGATTGCTTGAGCTCAGGAGTTCGAGGCCAGCCTGGACAACATAGTGATACCTCGTTTCTTAAAAAAAAAAAAAACCCAGAATTATTGTGAAATAATTCAGGCAACACTAGAAATATACGTTGGGAGGTGGTCTGCCAGTTACCAGCCCCAGCCAGCAGCCTGAGCTCATGACATACCCACTTTGACCTTAATTTCTTTCATCTGTGAAGTGGGTTAATAAAAGCACCTACCTGGTAGGGTAGTGTGCAGATCAAATGAGACAATCCCTGCTCTGCGACATAGTGGCAGGCATATGGTAAACCACCCGAAAGTGACAGCCAAGGTGGTGGTTGTTATTGTATAAAATGTAAACATGCTGTTACAATCCTCTTCCGATCCTTCTCTCCTCCCTACTTCCAAAACCAACCACTCCCAACAGTCATTTTGTATTTGGTATCATAGTAAATAAACTCACCTGTGACTTTCTTTTAACTTAACAATATATTATAGACATCTTTTCCAAGTAGTGGATATTGATTTAGCTCATCTTTTTCTTTCTTTATTTCCTTTTTTTTTTTTTTTTTTTGAGGCGGAGTTTCACTCTCGTTGCCCAGGCTGGAGTATAGAGGCACAATCTCGGCTCACTGCAACCTCCGCCTCTTGGGTTCAATGGATCCTCCTGCTTCAGCCTCCCAAGTACCTGGGATTACAGGCACGTGCCACCATGCCTGGCTAATTTTTGTATTTTTCTTTTTTTTTTTGGTAGAGACAGGGTTTCACCATATTGGCCAGACTGTTCTCAAACTCCTGACCTCATGATTTACCCGCCTTGGACTCCCAAAGTGCTGGGGTTACAGGCATGAGGCACCACACCCAGCCTTAGCTCATCTTTTCAACAGCTGCATGGTATTTTATGACTCAGCCATGATTCATTTAACCATGCTTATTTATTGCTCCACTTTTGGGGGGCAATATAAACAACGCTACAATAAACATCCTTGTACAAAAATAAAAAATAAAAATATAAGAAAAATAAAAATAAAAGAACAAACATCCTTGTACAAAACATCCTTCGTGGATGCATGAGAGCTTGAGAGCATCTCTGTAGAATGAAATTCTAGAAGTGAAATTGCAAGGTCAGAGGGCATACGCTTTTAAATTGTTACAGACCCTGCTAAGTTGTCCTCCCAGCAAGGCTGATCCTATCGTATTCATCACCAACGGTGGGTGAGTTTCCCTACCCTCCTCCCCAGTGGTGGATATAACTTTTACTTTTAAAATTTTATTTAGGGTTTTTTTTTCTTTTTCTTTTTCTTTTGAGACAGAGTCTCACTGTGTCGCCCAGGCTGGAGTGCACCAGTGGCCTGATCTCGGCTCACTGAAACCTCCATCTCCCTCCCAGGTTCAAGCCATTCTCCTGCCTCAGCCTCCCAAGTAGCTGGGACTACAGGTGCCCATCACCACGCCCAGCTAATTTTTGTATTTTTAGTAGAGACGGGGTTTCATTATGTTGGCCAGGCTGGTCTTGAACTCCTGACCCCGTGATCCACCCACCTTGGCCTCCCAAACTGCTGGGATTACAGGCTTGAGCCACCACGCCCAGCCTGGGTCTTTTCTTTTTTTTTTGAGACAAGAGTCTCTGCACTGTCGCCCAGGCTGGAGTGCAGTGGTGCGATCTGGACTCTCCACAGTCTCGACCTCCCAAGCTCAATTGGTCCTCCCACCTCAGCCTCCCAAGTAGTGCCATACAGATATGTTGCCACTATGCCCAGCTAAGTTTTGTATTTTTAGTAGAGACAGGGTTTCGCTATTTTCCCGGGCTGATCTTAAACTGCTGGACTCGAGATCTGCCTGCCTCAGCCTCACAAATTGCTGGGATTACAGGCGTGAGCCACCGTGCCTGGCCAATCATTTAAAAAATTTGTGCCAATCTGATGAGTGAAAAATGGTATCTCAGTGTTGTTTTAATTTGCAGTTGCCTCATCGCCTGTGAAGTTGAGCATCTTTTTCATGTATATCGGCCACAAAAGCTCTAGCACTCCTATATAAAAAAACAGGGATGGCTATTTGGTTGGAAAGGTAGTTTAGGTCTTGTCTTAAAATTGAATTTATATGGCAGGGCACAGTGACTCACACCTTAATCCCAGCACTTTGGGGGACTGAGGCAGGCAGTCACTTGAGGTCAGGAGTTCAAACCAGCCTGACCAACATGGTGAAACCCTGTCTCTACCAAAACTACAAAAATTAGCTGGGCATGGTGGTGTGGGCCTATAGTTTCAGCTACTCAGGAGGCCGAAGCTGGAGGATCAACTGAGCCTGAAAGATTGACGCTGTGGTGAGTCAAGATTTTGCCACTGCACTCCAGCCTGGGCAACAGAGCGAGACTCTTGTCTCAAAAAAAAAAAAAAAAAAGTTGAGTTTACATAAGACTGAAAAAAATGTTAATTGTCCAGATCAAAGACTGGGAGGAGAGTTTACGGCATTTTTAAAAGCATTCTTGAAGGGTCACTGCAACCTCCATTGATCCAAGCTATTTTTTGTTTGTTCTGTTTTGTTTTTTAAAAATTAGAGATGAGGTCTCACTATGTTGCCCAGGCTGGTCTCAAACTCCTGAGCTCAAGTGATCCTCCCACCACAGCCTCCCGAAGTGCTGGGATTACAGGTGAAAGCCACCACACCCAGCTTCAAGAACTTTGTGTTTATTTTTATTTTTCCAGACAATTTCACTCTGTCACCCAGGCTGGAGTACACTGGCAGGATCTCAGCTCACTGAAACGTCCACCTCCCGGGTTCAAGCAATTCTCCTGCCTCAGCCTCCTGAATAGCTGGGATTACAGGTGCCTGCCACCATGCCCAGCTAATTTTTGTGTTTTTAGTAGAAATGGGGTTTCACCATGTTGGTCAGGCTGGTCTCAAACTCCTGACCTCAAGTGATCTGCCCACCTTGGCCTCCCAAAGTGCTAGGATTACAGGCATGAGCCACTGCCCAGCTTCAAGCACTATTTAATGAGCATCTGCATCTCTTCCTCTGGGAATGACTTTTTCATACTATTTGCCCATTTATTTGAGGGTTTGTCCCTTTCTCCTTCGTTTGCAGTTGATTTATGTGCATAAAAAGAATCTTCTGCTTTTATTTATGTCTTAAACGTTTTCTTCTAAGCTGCCACTTGAATTTTAATTTTGTCATAGAGAAGTTTTTAGTTTTAAGATAGTCAACTTTTTCAATCTTTTCTTTATGGCTTCTAATTTTTGTGTCTTACATGGAAGACCAAACCTTACCTGATGATACACAAATCTTTTCCTGTATTTCTTTTAATATTTTCATAGTTTTAAAAATATATGTATAATAGATTTTCTTTTCTTTTTTTGAGACAGGGTCTTCTTTGTTGGCCAGGATGGAGTGCAGTGAAGAGCCGATCTTGGCTCACTGTAACCTCTGTCTCCTGGGTTCCAGCGATTCTCTTGCCTCAGCCTCCTGAGTAGCTGAGACTATAGGCACATGCACCAGGCCCAGCCAATTTTTCTGTAGGGTTTTTTTTTTTTTTTTTGAGACAGAGTCTCACTCTGTAACCCAGGCTGGAGTGCAGTGGCGCAATCTTGGCTCGCTGCAACCTCAACCTCCCAGGTCCTGGTTCAAGCAATTCTCCTGTCTTAGCCTCCCAAGTAGCTGGGATAACAGGTGCCCGCCACCATGCCTGGCTAATTTTGTATTTTTTTTCTTTTTTTTTTTCTTTTTTTTTTTTTAAGACGGGGTTTCACCATGTTGTTCAGGCTGGTCTTGAACTCCCGACCTCAGGTGATCCACCCGCCTTGGCCTCCAAAGTGCTTGGATCACAGGCATGAGCCACCAAGCCCGGCCTAATTTTGTATTTTTAGTAGAGACGGGGTTTCTCCATGTTGGTTAGGCTGGTCTCAAACTCCCGATCTCAGGTGATCCGCCTGCCTCAGCCTCCCAAAGTTCTGGGATTACAGGTGTGAGCCACTGTGCCCAGCCCTAACCAGGATTTTAACAAGGACTTTTTCGTGTGTTATTTGTTTTTCAGAATTTCCTTCTCCATGTTTGGACTCAGAGACTAATGTGGTCATGAAG
This sequence comes from Cacajao melanocephalus, assembly GCA_963573385.1. Classification (NCBI taxonomy): domain Eukaryota; kingdom Metazoa; phylum Chordata; class Mammalia; order Primates; family Pitheciidae; genus Cacajao; species Cacajao melanocephalus. The sequence goes on from CAUYLG010039598.1 coordinate 39,257, forward strand.
GGTCAAAATGTATCTGTGTTTTGTTCCCATAAGAACAAATCACTGCAGATCACCTATTCCTTGTTTCGAAATAAGACACACCTGGGAACCCAGGATGGAAAAGGTGAACCCGTGATTTTTAATGTAAGCATCGCAGGAGCCCACGAATCAGGCCCCTACAAATGCAAAGCCCAAGTTTGCAACTGTTCAAAATACAGTCCTGACTTCAACTTCACAATTGTCGGTAAGTAGAGCACACGTTCCTTAGAGCCCCTGTAATTGATGGGGTCCTTTCCTGTTCTAGGAGGGGCTCTCCACGCCCCTTATCAATACTTGCTCAAGAACCTGGAAAGTATGTCACTGCGATCTTTATTCTTTTTTTATTTTTTATTTTTAGACCTGGTCAACAGGAAGTGTCTTTTTTTTTAATTTTTGAGATCTCCATTCTTTTTTTTTTTTTTTTTTGAGACAGAGTCTCACTCTGTTTCCCAGGCTGGAGTGCAGTGGCACAATCTTGGTTCACTGCAACACTTGCCTCCGAGGTTCAAGGCATTCTCCTGCCTCAACCTCCCAAGTAGCTGGGATTATAGGCGCCCACCACCACACCTGGCTAATTTTTAAATTTTTACTAGAGACAAGGTTTCATCATATTGGCCTGGCTGGTCTTGAACTCCTGACCTCAGGTGATCCGCTCGCCTCAGCCTCCCAAAGTGCTAGGATTACAAGGATGAGCCATCATACCCGGTGAGATCTCTATTCTCAATAATTCCATTTCACCTTCTCTTTCAAAGACTTTTGACCATGTCAGATAATAGTCATATCTTTAGGCAAAAATCATGTATCTCGACAATAATTGTTGAGGTTTTTTCTAGAAGCTTTATTCCATGATTCCCATTATGTGGGCAAAAATCACTTTTCTTTCTTCCTTGAAGCCTTGAGCCCCATGGAGAGGGTCTTCAATGCCCCAGGCCTTTCCCACCGCTTCCTTAGTGTCAGGTGCCCCATCCGCCAGCACTCTCCCTGCCCAGCCACATCTCACTACTTCTGTGTTTTTCTCTACCATTTTCCCACCCAAGCCTGTTACTGCCTAGTATTTAGGGCCTTATCCATGAAGGTGACCTTGATAATGGACTCCTAGGAGAGAAGAGAAGACATCTAGGTAATACATGTATGTTATACCTGGAGTCTTCTAAGCACAGGGACCGTGACTTCCCAATAACTCTTGAGTGGTTCTCTAGGTCTATGCTATCCAGTATGGTAGCCAGCAGCCACATGTGACTGTTTACATTTATTTATTTTATTTTCTTTATTATTATTATTTTTTGAGATGGAGTCTCATTCTCTCACCCAGGCTGGAGTGTAATCGTACGATCTCAGCTCACTGCAACCTCCATCTTTTGGGTTTAAGCAATTCTCCCACCTCAGCCTCCCAAGTAGCTAGGATTACAGGCATGCACCACCATGCCTGGCTAATTTTTATATTTTTAGTAGAGGTGGAGTTTCACCATGTTAACCAGGCTGCTCCTGAACTCCCGACCTCAGGTGATTCACCAGCCTCAGCCTTCTGAAGTGCTGGGATTATAGGCATGAGCCACCGCGCCTGCCCAAAATTTATTTAATTGCCTCACTATGCCACCCAGAGGCTACTCACAGGCAATCAAAGCCCACTGCAGCCTCAAACTCCTGTTCTTAAGAGATCCTCCCACCTCAGCATCCTGAATAGCTGGGATTATAAGCACGTGCCATTGTGGCTTGCACATTTAAAATCAAATTAATTAAAATTAGATGAAATAAAAAATTTCACTCTACAGTCTCATTAGTTACATTTCGAGGCTTTAGTAGCCACACTTGTAGCTGGTGGCTGCCACATTGGACAACACAGATGTAGAGCATTCCCATCATCACAGAAAGTTCTACTGGGTGACGTTGCTGTAGCTCAGTGATTCTTAGATTTTTAGGTTATAACTGTCTTAATAATCTAATGATAGAAATGAATACCTTCGCCAGAAAAATGCTCATAAAAGCAGATACAAATTTCTGCATAAGGTTTTAGAAGATGCTACGGACCCCAGGTTAGAACCAATTATCCTGGCCAGGTACAGTGGCTCACGTGTAATCCCAGCACTTTGGGAGGCCAAGGCAGGAGGATCACCTGAGCTCAGGAGTTTGAAATCAGCCTGGGCACTGTATGGAGACCGTGTGTCTACAAAAAGTTAAAAAAAAAAATAAAAAGCCAAGCGTGGTGGCATGCCTATAGTGCCAACTACTCGGGAGGCTGAGGTGGGAAGATTGCTTCAGCCCAGGAGTTCAAGGCTGCAGTGAGCCGTGATAGTACTACTGCACTCCAGCCTGGGTAACAGAGAGAGACCCTGTATCAAAAAAAAAAAAAAAAAAAAAAGACCCAATGATCTTTGGACGTAAACTAAGTATATTCCTTGTGAAAGGAAAATGAGGAAGGAGGGAGAAATCCCTGCCAACATGGTACTAGAATACTATGAATATATGAGGGCAGAAACACAGCTGATAGCATTCCCTAGTGGTCAGACTCCTGCTGCGCTGGGCGGTAAGCCCATCAGCGCATATGTTTTTTGTGCACAACCTTCTTGCAATTTGTTAGGGTAATTATACAGTCTAGTAATAAAATTATCTTGGTAGATTATAAAACTGTATCCTCTTCAGTTAAGTCAGATCAATAGGCACAATTGGGTGCCTACTCCGTGCAAGCAATTGTACTACCGGGTTTTTAATGAGGCAGAAAACACAGTCTTGTCCCCAACCCAATAAAGGTTGAAAGTGTGAGCCATAAACACAAATTCATTAATTGCTGATTCACTCATCAAATGTTTAAAGAAAACACAGGGCCAGTAGCGGTTGCTCGCACCTGTAATCCCAGCACTGTGGGAGGTTGAGGCGGGCGGATCACTTGAGAACAGTAGTTCAAGACCAGCCTGGCCAACACAGTGAAACCCCCTCTCTACTAAAAATACAAAAATTAGCTGGGCATGGTGGTGAGTATCTAATCCTTAGCTACCCGGGAGGCAGAGGAAGAAGAATTGCTTGAACCTGGCAGGTGGAGGTTGCGGTGAGCCAAGATGGCGCCATTGCACTCCAGCCTGGGGGACAGAGAGAGACTCTGTCTCATAAAAAAATAAAATAAAATAAAGCAGATGTGCCAATCCCTGGATATATATTGGTTCTTGCCCTTGTGGAGCATACAGTCCAGTGTTTGCAGACAACAAACCCAAGTACACAAACAGGCGCATCACAAACTGTTTTGAGTGTTGCAAAGGAAAAGAAACTGGCACAGAGATAGAGAAAAGTAGATGGGGGAGGGACCGGCTTAGATGAGATACTTAGGGAAAGCCTTGAAAGGGGATGACCTTAAGTAGATCCCTGGAGGATGAGGAGTTAGCTCTGTGAAGAGACAGGATAAAGGGGGGCTTTAGTCAAGGGAGTACAGCACGCTCAGGGGCTCCATTTTGGGAAAGAACTTGGCTGGTTCCATGAACTATATGGAGGCCTGTGTGGTTGGAGGTCAGATGAAGGGAGTCTGACCTCAGATGAGACTGGAGGGAGAGGCCGGTCAAGTCAGGCGGGGCCTGGAGCCACAGGAGGCGTTTAGACTCTTCCACAAGCAGTGGGCAGGCAGGGGAGTGCCAGTACCCAATTAATCATCCTCCAAGTCAGTTCATTCAGCAAGCGTGCAGGGCAAGTTGGAGATTGGTTGGGAGTATCTTGCAAGTATCCAGGAGAGAAATGATGGAGAGGTAGGGACAGATGTGGAAGGACTGAATAAATATTTTAGAGAAAGAACCAACAGAACTTGCTGACTGATTAGATTTGGAGTCACAGGCAGTGAAAGTGGAGAAAGAATCAAGAATGGCTTCCAGATGCCTAGATGTCTAGCTTGATCGGCCAGTGAAGACTGGTACCATCTACTGTGATGGGGAAACATGGAAGGACAGGATTTTATTTATGTATTGATTTTTGAGATGGGATCTCCTTCTGTTGCCCAGGCTGAAGTGCAGTGGTACGACCCTAGCTCTCTGCAGCCTCAAACTCCTGGAGTCAAATGATCCTCCCAAATAGCTGGAACTACAAGTGTGCACCACCACACCAGCTAATTTCTGTATTTTTAATAGACATGGGGATTCACCATGTCAGCTAGGCTGGTCTAGAACTCCTGACCTCAGGTGATCCTCCCATCTCGGTCTCCCAAAGTGCTGGGATTACAAGTGTGAGCCGCCACATTCAGCCCCGAACAGGATTTTAAAATGGTGTTTCTCTGTCTACCTAGTGATTGATTCATGAACCAGCATATTAACTAGAGTTCAGTTTCAAACGGTTACATTTGAGGCGACCATAAGACATCCAAGTAGATTATGTAGTAAGAGGTAGTAACAGTAGCACGTGGATGGGACCAAGTGCTAGAGGCGGCAGAGAAGGAGAAAGCACGTCTCCCTGGAGGATTCAGGAAAGGCCTTATGGGGAAGGTGGCAGAGAGGACTCCTTGAAATTTGAGAAATATAACTGATTTATTGAAGAGCTGTAACTCACTGCAGCTTCCTTCCTCAAACCATCATGACTCTGTGACGATGTACCAATCCTACAAACTCTCAGGGAAGTCTACATCTTTCTAATCTCTTTATATATCAATCCTTGGTCCAGTTGAAATCATCCCATCTCAGAGAGGAGTCTATGTTCTCTGCTTCCTCATGAATGTTTCAACTCCTTCTTCCTGAAAATTACAGGAGGTAGATTTCAGTTCAATAAGAAGAACTTCCTTTTGGTGCTATGCTCTCTCACCCTCTTTTCTTTCTTTCTTCTTTTAGAGACAGTGTCTTGTTCTGTTGCTTAAGCTGGAGTGCAGTGCTGCGATCATAGCTCACAGCAGGAACCTTGAACTTCCTGGGCTCAAGCAATCCTCCTGCCTCAGCCTCCCGAGTAGCTGGGACTACAGATACATATCACTATACTTAGCTATTTTTTTTTCTTTCTTTTTTTTTGAGACAGAGTCTTGCTCTGTCGCCAGGCGCCAGGCTGGAGTGCAGTGGTGCGATCTCGGCTCACTGCAACCTCCGCCTTCTGGGTTCAAGCAATTCTCCTGCCTCAGCCTCCCAAGTAGCTGGGACCACAGGCACATGCCACCATGCCCAGCTAATTTTTGTATTTTTTTAGTAGAGATGGGGTTTCACCATGGTCTCAATCTCTTGACCTCGTGATCCACCCGCCTCGGCCTCCCAAAGTGCTGGGATTATAGGCGTGAGCCACTGCACCCAGCCCCTATACTCAGCCATTTTTTTGTTTGTTTTGCAGAGATGGAGGGATCTCACTATGTTGTCCAGGCTGATCTTGAACTCCTTGCCTCAAGTGATCCTCCAGCCTCTGCCTCCCAGAATGCTGGGATTACAGGCATGAGCCACAGTGCCTAGCCTCCATTGGTGCTATTCTCCAACAAAATTGCCCTCTGAGGCCACCATCACTGGGTGCCATTCTGTGAAGGATATTGTGACAGGGGTTACTGTTCAGTGGGGGCTGGAGCAAGGAGATTCTAAACTATTTTCTTTGATGTAATGATACTCTGGTCCTATACTGTATTGTTCCTGTACCAAATTGAATATTAAAAAAAAAAAAAAAAAGGAACGGTGGCATGCACCTGTAATCTCAGCACTTTAGCACTTTGGGAGGCTGAGGTGGGCAGATCACTTGAGTTCAGAAGGTCAAGGCTGCAGTGGGCTATGATAATGCTGCGGCACTCCAGCCTGGGCAACAGAGCAAGTTGCTGTCTCTAAAAAAAAAATTTTAGTAGTCTGGGTGAGGTGGCTCACACCTGTAATCCCAGTACTTGGGAGGCCAAGGCAGGAGGATTGTATGAAGTCAGGAGTTGGAGACCAGCCTGGGCAACATGGCAAAACCCCATATCTACAAAACATACAACAAAGTAGACAGGTGTGGTGACTACATGGCTGTAGTCTCAGCTATTTGGGAGGCTGTGTTAGAAGGATTGCTTGAGCTGGGGATGGTTGTTGGGGGTTGTTGGGGGCAGTTGAGGTTGCAGTGAGCCATGATCACACCACTGCACTCCAGTCTAAAAGGTAGAGTGAGACCCTGTTTCAATTTTTTTTTTGAGACGAAGTCTCAGTCTATCACCCAGGCTGGAGTGCAATGGCGCAAACTTGGTGCGCTGCAACCTCCACCTCCCAGGTTCAAGCGATTCTCCTGCTGGGATTATAGGCGCTTACCACCACGCCCAGCTAATTTTTATATTTTTAGTGGAGACGGAGTTTCACCATGTTGGCCAGGCTGGTCTCGAACTCCTGACCTCAGGTGATCTGCTCGCTTCAGCCTCCCGAAGTGCTGGGATTACAGGTGTGAGCCACCGAGCCTGGCCAGAAAAAAAAAAAATTTAAAGAAAGTAAATTAAAAAAAAATTTGTTTTTTAAAGTGTGGACTCTTGAAGTCAGTCTGACTGCCATTTACTAGCTGTGTGACCTTAGGCAAATTTCTCAGTCTCTCTGAAGCACAGTTGTTTCATCTATGGAATGGTCATGATACTATCTACACTGCAGACTGTCGTGAAGGTCAAATGAGGTCATGTGAATGGCATGCCTGGCACATGATAATCAACAACTTTCTTTCCTACAACGCTATCTTATTAACGCGTTCTATAATAAAACATATAGCTGGTTTTTCCTGTTAGGTCATAGCATATTCTCTGTTGAGAGTTTCTCTTGAATCTATTTAGCAGAGTTACTTTCTGCTCTTTGGAGGAAGTGAAAGATAATTGTGCAGCTGAGTTCTATAAATAAAAGTACAGTTAGAGAAAATGATATTTTTGGAGCTGGGTGTGGTGGCTCACACCTGAAATCCCAGCCTTTGGGAGGCTGAGGTGAGAAAACCACTTGAAGCTAAGAGTTTGAGACCAGCCCAGGCAACATAGTGAGACCCTGTTTCTACAAAACGTTTAAAAATTAGCCAGTGGTGTGCCCTTGTAGTTCCAGCTACATGGGAGGCTGAGGCAGGAGGATCACTTGAGCCTGGGAGTTTGAGGTTACAGTGAGCTATAATTGTGCCACTGCACTCCAGCATGGTTGACAGAGCTAGACCCTCCCTATCTCTGAATAAATAAATAAATTGAAAAGAAAATGCTATTTTTGGATTTTAAAAAGCCCACTGTAAATTTACCAGGATTGAGAAACTGCGCTGAGAAACTCAGCTAACCCCACATTGTGCAGGGTTAGCCACATGCCCAGTGGCCTTTCCCAGTGGGCCGTGAGCTTCTTGACTTCTTGGGAAGGGGGTCATTCATCTTGGTTGCACAGCCGGGAATGGAGTAAGGGTTCCACCCATATTTGTGGTCTGAGTGAGTGCACCCAATCTGTTTATCCTTTTCACGTTCACTTTCATTTTTCCAGACCCAGTGACTGCCCCAGTGCTGAACATTATGGTCATTCAAACAGAAACAGACCAACATATAACGTTACACTGCCTCTCGGTCAATGGCTCACTGCCTGTCAATTACACTTTCTTTGAAAAACATGTTGCCATATCGCCAGTTATTTCCAAGTACAACAGGGAGGCTGCTGAATTTAACTTAACCAGGAAGAACCCTGGAGAAGAAGAAGAGTATAGGTGTGAAGCTAAAAACAGATTGCCTAACTATACAGCATACAGTCAACCTGTCACCATGCCTTCAACAGGTAAGAGCGACCTGAGTTCTTTCAACCAGGTCTGAACTTGCTTCCAGAAACTGCAGGTACTCCTGTGCCCACCCATTCCCCACCTTGAGCCCAGGAGTTCGAGACCAGCCCAGGCAACATGGTGGAACCTCTGTCTCTACAGAAAATAAAAAAAAATTAGCTGAGCATGGTGGTGCACGCCTGTGGTCTCAGCTACTTGGAGGATGAGGTAGATGGATTGTTTGAGCCTGAGGAGTCGAGGCTGCAGTGAGCTGTGATCATCGCGCCCTGTACTCCATCCTGTGCAACAGAGTGAGACCCTGTCTCAAAGAAAAAAGAAAAAGAAAAGGGGAGGGGAGAGGAGGGGAGGGGGATGAAGAGTGGGGGAGGGGATGGAAGGGGAGGGCAGGGGAGCTAGGTTAGCAAAGGCAGAAGGCACACTTGGACATTGACCACTTTACCCAGCCACATGCTCAGAACAGAGCCCATGCCCTGGTGTTCAGTGAGGGAGCCTGCTGGAGTCGGGCACTTGGCTATGAGTCACAGCCCTTCCATTTACTGGCTGTGTGATCTTAGGAAAGTCATTTCACCTCCCTGAGCCTTACTCACCTCATCTTGATGTTGGCCAGGCACGGCGGCTCATGCCTGTAATCCTAGTACTTTGGGAGGCCGAGGCGTATGGATCACTTGAGGTCAAGAGTTCAAGACCACGCTGGCCAACATGGTGAAACCCCATCTTTACTAAAAATACAAAAATTAGCTGGGCATGGTGGCACGTGCCTGTAATCCCAGCTACCCGGGAGGTTGAACCAGGGAGTCAGAGGTTGCAGTGAGCCAAGATCGCGCCACTGCACTCCAACCTGGTTGCAGAGCAAGAATCCGCCTCAAAAAAAAAAAAAAAAAGGAGTAATGCCAATGAGATAAATAAGGCAACACAGGCAAAGTGCCTAATACAGCATCTGGCCTGCAGCTAAAACACAACAACTGGCAGTTGTTTGGGTGACACGAAACCTGCCAGCAGGGCTCAGTGCTTTGCCCAGGAAACACCCTGGCCTTTCTGGTGCTGATGAGCCCAGCAATGTTGTTGGTAATGATCCTGTTAAATGCTGTGCTGCTATCCTCTTCTTTGGATGCCGCCTGTGGAAGATGTGCTTGGTCATGACTTTTTACACTTGATTATTTTATTTTATTATTTATTTATTTTTCTAGATGAAGTCTCACTCTGTCACCCAGGCTGGAGTGCAATGGCACAGTCTCGACTCACTGCACCCTCCACCTCCCAGGTTCAAGAGATTCTCATGCCTTAGCCTCCTGAATAGCTGAGATTACAGACATGCTCACCATGCCCAGCTAATTTTTTTTTTTCAGTAGAGATGGAGTTTCACCATGTTGGCCAAACTGGTCTCAAACTCCTCACCTCAGGTGATCTGCCCACCTCAGCCTCCCAAAGTGCCGGGATTACAGGCTTGAGCCACTGCACCCGGCCTATTTTTATTTATTAATTAATTTATTTATTGAGACAGGATCTGGCTCTGTCACTCAGGCTGGAGTGCAGTGGCACAATCATAGCTCACTGCAGCCTCCACCTCCACCAACTTTATTGACTAATAAGTCCCATGAGTCGCGGCTGTTGTGACCGTTTGGGAACCTGGGTGCATAGTACATTGGTTAACTTGGGAGACGTCACCTTTTCTAGAACACTTACCGGCTTACTGTCATTGGAAAAGAAAGTGCTATGGTCACCAGTGGATGCTGTCTTCTTCCAGGCGGGGACAGCTGTCCCTTCTGTCTGAAGCTACTGCTTCCAGGGTTATTACTGCCGCTGCTGGTGATAATGGTGGTGATGATCCTAATTCTGGCTTTTTGGATACTTCCCAAATACAAAGCAAGTAAGTTCTTTTAGTCGCTTTACCGCCGTTTTCCCATGGGTTTGGGATACAGACAGCAGGGCAGAGGGTGAGGAGGAAGGGAAAAGGGGATCGGAAACAGAATGGGGAGAAAATGAAAATAGAAGGAAAAGATGAGAAAAGAGAGTGGGAATGGAATGGACTTCCTGAATGGTTCATGCAGAGGGTAATTATTCTTTCTCCAGGGAAAGCCTTTTCTGATTGAGAGCAAGCAGAGCTGGCTTCACAGGTGTGCAGCCTGTGCAGTCACACAAGGCCCTGTGCCAAGAAGAATTCCACATTTGGGTTTAAGAAAAATGTTTTTGAGACAAAGTTTTGTTCTTGTTGCCCAAGCTGGAGTGCAGTGGTGCAATGTTGGCTCACTGCCACTTCTGTCTCCCGGGCTCAAGAGATTCTCCTGCCTTAGCCTCCCAAGAAGCTAGGATTACAGGTGCCCACCACCATGCCCAGCTAATTTTTTGTATTTTTAGTAGAGACAAGGTTTCACCATGTTGGCCAGGCTGATCTCGAACTCCTGGCCTCAGGTGATTTGCTGCCTCAGCTTCCCAAAGTGCGGGGATTATAGATGTGAGCCACCATACCCGGTCTTCCTGATTTGGTTTAATGCTCTGCTGTTACCATCTTGAAATTATTTAATTTTTTTTTTTTTAAGAGACACAGTTCCACTATATTATCCAGGATGATCTCAAACTCCTGAGTCAAGCGATCCTCCCATCTCAGCTTCCCAAAGTGCTAGGATTATAAGTATGAGCCACTATGACTAGCCACCATTTTGCAATTAAATTCTCTTTTTTTTTTTTTGAGACAAAATCTCACTCTGTCGCCCAGGCTGGAGTGTAGTGGTGCAATCTCAGCTCACTGCAACCTCTGCCTCCTGGGTTCAAGCGATTCTCCTGCCTCAGCCTCCCAGGTAGCTGAGAAGACAGCTGTGTGCCACCACGCTTGTCTAATTTTTCATAGTTTCAGTAGAGGTGAGTTTCACCGTGTTGGCCAGGCTGGTCTTGAACTCCTGGCTTCAAGTCATATGCCCACCTCTGCCTCCCAAAGAGCTGGGATTACAGGTGTGAGCCACTGCGCCTGGCCCATCTTGAAATTCTTAATGGTTTTTGATACTATTTCAAACATTATTTGTTAATGGTGGTAAAATATACATAACACAACCTTTGCCACTTTAACCATGCTTAAATGCAGAGTTCAGTGACATTAAGTGCATTCCCATAATCATGCATCCTCCATCACCCACGTCCAGAACTTTTTCATCTTCCCAATCTGAAATTCTGTCCCCATTACACACTCCCCATCCTCTCCTCCCCCATCCTCTGCCACCACCATTCTACTTTCTATCTCTATTAGTCTGACTTCTCTAGGCACCTCGTATCAGTGGAAGCATACAGCATTTGTCCTTTCATGACTGGCTTATTTCACTTCAATTAATGTCCTCAAGGTTCATCCATGTTGTCGTATGTGTCAGAATTGCATTCCTTGATAAGACTGCAGAATGTCTCATTGTACATAAATACACCGCACTTTGTTTATCCATTTATCCCTCATGGGTCCCCAGGTTGCTTCCACCTTTTGTCTACTGTTTAATAATGCTGGGAATGTGGATGTGCAGTTATTTATGTTTTAAACAAGGGGCCCTTTTCTTTTCCTCGTATGACTGCTTGTGAAAGATGTACTTGGTCATGACTTTAAGAACTTGTGTTTCTTTTTTTTTCTCTTGCTCTTCTTTTTTTATTCTGTATTAGAGACAGGATCTCACTACGTTGCCCAGAGTGGTCTTGAACTGTTGGGCTCAAAGGATCCTCCTGCTTTGGCCTCCCAAAGTGTGTGGATTACAGGCGTGAGCCACTGTGCATGGCCAAGAATTTGTGTGTGTGTTTTGTTTGTTTGTTGTTTTGATACGGAGTTTTGCTGTTGTTGCCCAGGCTGGAGTGCAATGGAGTGATCTTGGCTTACCGCAACCTCTGCCTCCTGGGTTCAAGTGATTCTCCTGCCTCAGCCTCCTGAGTAGCTGGGACTATAAGCATGCACCACATTACCCAGCTAATTTTTGTATTTTTAGTAGAGACGGGAGCCGGGCATGGTGACTCACACCTGTAATCCCAGCACTTTGGGAGGCCAAGGTGGATAGGTCATCTGAGGTCAGGAGTTCAAGACCAGCCTGACCAACATGGAGAAACCCCATCTCTATTAAAAACACAAAAAATTAGCTGGGCATGGTGGCGCGCACCTGTAATCCCAGCTACTTAGGAGGCTGAGGCAGGAGAATCGCTTGAACCTGGGAGGCTGAGGTTGCAGTGAGCCGAGATTGCGCCACTGCACTCCAGCCTGGGCAACGAGCGAAACTCTGCCTCAAAAAAAAAAAAAAAAGAAAAGCGATGGGGTTTCTCCACGTTGGTCAGGCTGGTCTTGAACTCCCGACCTCAGGTGATCCGCCCACCTCGGCCTCCCAAAGTGTTGGGATTACAGGCATAAGCCACTGCACTGGGCCAAGAACTTGTGTTCTTAATTAAACAAGTTGAAGTAAGCCACGTGAACAAGTGTTTGTTTCGCACTGGGCGCTGCACGTGGCGCGGCTGCTCCTGACTGCAAGTGCCTCAAGCCAGAGCTTTGCCTTGCCCAACTCAGCGTCCTCGCTGGATCTGCCACGTAGGGGAAGCTCAGTGCATGAGGACAAACAAGCGTCATCCCATTAGCACAAAAGACACCTTCAAAAGATTTACAATTGTTTGAGGCTGAAAGTATTCAAAATATTAGGTTGGTGGAAAAGTAATGGCAGTTTTTACCATTACTTTAATGGCAAAACCGGCAACTATATATATATTTTTTTTGAAATGGAGTCTTGCTTTGTCACCCAGGCTGGAGTGCAGTGGTGCAATCTCAGCTTGTGGCAGCCTCTGTGTCACGGGTTCAAGTGATTCTCCTTCCTCAGCTTCCTGAGTAGCTGGGATTACAGGCGCCCACCACCATGTATTTTTAGTAAAGACAGGGTTTCATTATGTTGGTCAGGCTGGTCTTGAACTCCTGATCTCAGGTGATCTGCCCACTTCAGCCTCCCAAAGTGCTGGGATTACAGGCCTGAGCCAGTGTGCCTGGCCCACAATTACTTTTGCACCAACCTAATACATACATACATATATATATATATGTATATTCTTTCTACATTTCTATTCTATAAGATTTTTTTAAAACTTTATTAAACACACCAGACTCGAAAAAACAAAAACAGAAACAAAAAAGCATCATTTCTCCCTTCCCCACCTTAAGTGTTACGTCCAGCAGAAAACTTGTCAGTGTCATTAGAAGCCTCAGTTATGGCTTTTTTAAAAAACGTCTTTTTAGAGAAGTGATCTCACTATGTTGTCTAGGCTGGTCTTGAACTCTCAGGCTCAGGCAATCCTCCCACCTCAGCCTCCCAAAGTGCTGGGATCACAGTATTTTATTTTTTTTAATTACAATTTTTTTTTTTTAGAGACAAGGTCTCACTATATTACCCAGGCTGGCCTTGAATTTCTGGCCTCAAGTAATCCTTCCACCTCGGCTTCACAAAGCACTGGAATTACAGGCGTGAGCTGCTGCACCCTGGCCCACGTCTCCTGTCTTAAAAGCATGTTTCCCCTTCCAATAAAAAGTCCAGGTTCTTGCAAAAGTGGCATTAATATTCTTGATTACTGGCTAAAGCTACAATAGAATTCAGCAGGCCAGGCATGGTGGCTCATGTCTGTAATTCCAGCATTTTGGGAGTCCAAGGTGGGCGGATCATGAGGTCAGGAGTTTCAGACCAGCCAGGCCAACATGGTAAAACTCCATCTCTACTAAAAACACAGAAATTAGCTGGGCGTGGTGGTACACGCCTTTGTCCCTGCTACTCAAGAGGCTGAGGCAGGCAAATCACTTGAACCTTGGAGGCAGAGGTTGCAGTGAGCTGAGATCGCACCAATGCACTCCAGCCTAGGCAACAGAGCTAGGCTCTATCTCAAAAAAAAAAAAAAAAAGAATTCAGTGAGGCTGGCCAGGCACAGTGGCTCATGCCTGTAATCCCAGCACTTTGGGAGGCTGAGGTGGGCTGATCACCTGAGGTCAAGAGTTCAGTCTGGCCAACATGGTGAAACCCTATCTCTACTAAAAATACAAAAGATTAACTGGGTGTGATAATAGGTGCCTGTAATCCCAGCTACTCAGGAGGCTGAGGCAGGAGCATCACTTGAACCCAAAAGGTGGAGGTTGAAATGAGTGGAGATTGCGCCATTGCACTCCAGCCTGGGCAACAGAGCAAGACTCCATCTTAAAAAAAAAAAAATTAGCCAGGCATGGTGGCACACACCTGTAATCTCAGCTACTTGGGAGGCTGAGGAAGGAGAATCGCTTGAACCCAGGAGGTGAAGGTTGCAATGAGCCAAGATTTTGATGGCACCACTGCACTCCAGCCAGGGAGTACAGAATGAGACTCCATCTCAAAAAAAAAAAAAAGAAAAAAAAATGAGAGCATAAATTCATTTACACTCTCTTGAAGATATTACAAAGCTTCCACAAACTGTTCTTTCAGCAAAGGAAAGAAAATAAGTCTGGCTAGTTCAGGCATAATCTGATAGGCAAAGCATGTTCCTCTGAAAACCAGGATAAGAAATCAGAAGAGCCCCTGGCTTGGAGAAGCCGTGTCTAGACTCCCTGTTGAGTCTATTGTTTTCTTCATTAGACAACAGTTTGGGCCATGGGAGCATGTCACTCTTTGTTTCAGAACTTTGGGGGAATTCTGCTCCTTGGCCGAGGAGATAAGAAAAATGTGGCTGAATTTGTTTAATGATTCTGTGCCAATTTATGTAGGAAAAGCTATGAGAAATAATTTGGCCAGGGACTGTGGAGCTGCACCCACGGAAGCTGGAATCTATGCAAATATCCATCAAAAACAAGCGAGTAAGAGAACTTTGTTGCATGTTTTGGGTGGTTCAAGGTTTTTGTCCTTTTTATTTTGTTAAGGTTGTATAGACATGTGGGGCGGCGGCAGGGTGGAGCAAAAGGGTTAGAGTTCAATGTCTATTGATGCCCAGTCCCACTTTCTAGGGGTAATAACCAGTCTTTTTAATCCTTCCACAGATGTTCTATGTGTACAACAAACAAATGGTAGTGATTGTAGCATATCGTAGGTGTGACTTTCTATACTTGGATTTTTTTTTTCCACTTATCTTGGAGATTTTTTCACATCTGTTCAGAATGATCCACACTGTGTCCCACAGTCTTTCGTGGTCACCTCCCAAAGCAGGCATTGTGCATTCCTTTGCAGTAAACAACACCCAGGGCTTTGGCTGATGTATTAGTACATTCTCATGCTACTATAAGGACATACCTGGGATGGGGTAATTTATAAAGGAAAGAGGTTTAATTGACTCACAGTTCGCAGGGCTGGGGAGGCTGCAGGAAACTTACAATCATGGTAGAAGGGGAAGCAAACACATTCTTCTTCACAAGGCAGCAGGAGAGAGAAGAATGAGAGGTGAGTGAAGGGGGAAACCCCTCATAAAACCATTAGATCTTGTGAGAACTAACTCGCTATCACTAGAACAGTGTGATGGAAAACACTCTGTTTAATGATTTAATTGTCTCCATCCGGCCCCTCCCATGACGTGGGGATTATGGGGACTACAATTTGAGATGTGATTTGGGTAGGGACACAGACAAACCCGTCATCAGCTGACAATGGAACAATCCCAGTCAACACAGGCACATCCCAGGTGCAGTGCTGAGCAATTTACCCACCTTGTCTAACACAAACCAACCCCCAATTTATGTCATTCTCATTTTACAGAGAAGGAATCTGTGCCAGAAGTGGGATCCAGGCTGTGTGTTTCCACAGCCCAAGATGGTGAGCACGTTTTGCAGAGTCTATCCCACTGCCCTTATGTGGTCAGAGATTCAGATAACTGCCCAGTAACTCCTATTCCTTACCTTTTGCCCAGGGGCTGGACACTCCCAAGAGCTACGGTATGCCACCCCCGTGTTCCGGGAGGTGGCACCAAGACAGCAAGGTGAGCCACAGCTTGGGATAAGAGGTGCTGGTGAAATGAGACAGGTGGTCCCTGTGATGTCACCATACTCAGGGGCTTCAGGAGCTTGAGAATGGGGTGGATGGCAGCAACACAGGCACACCACAAGGAACCAATGGTAACCAGCACCACAGCTCCTAAAAAATCTCATCAGGGGTTGGTGGCTGGGGAAGAGGGAAGGATGTGGTGGGGCAATGTCATAGAAAAAATCCAGAGAGGAGGATGCAGAATCACTACTCAAACATTCCCTTCCCTCTCTCCCTCCCTCCCTCCCTCCCTCCTTCCTTCCTTCCCTCCTTTCCTCTTTCCTTCCTTCCCTCCTTCTTTTCTTTTCTTTTTCTTTCTCTCTCACTTTCTTTCCTTCCCTCCCTCCCTCCCTCCCTTCCTCCTTCTCTCCTTCCTTCCTTCCTTCCTTCTTTCCTTCCTTTCTCTCTTTCTTCTCTTTCTTTTCCTTCTTTCCTTCCTGCCTTTTTTTTTTTTTTGAGACACAGTCTCACTCTGTTGCCTAGGCTGGAGTGTATTGGCCTAGTCTTAGCTCACTCCACCCTCTACCTCTTAGGCTCAAGCAATCCTCCCACCCCAGCCTCCCAAGTAGCTGGGATTACAGGTATGCACCATCATGTCTGATTTTTTTTTTTTTGTAGAGACAGGTATTTTCCTATATTGCCCAAGCTGGTCTCAAACTCCTGGGCTCAACCAATCTTCCTGCCTCAGCCTCTCAAAGTGTTGGGATTACAGGCATGAGGCACTGTGCCCAGCTAACATTTTCAAGAATAAATTATTTAACACAGTCCAGGAAAAAATTAGTTAATACCTGGTTCTGTCAGACCACCCAGCTACTAGAAGTAGGATTTTTCAAAACAGCCTCTTCGGTCACATATCCTAAGTGAATTATTTTCCCTCTTATATTTCAGAAGCCTGTGATTATTATAAACCTGGATATGTCTATGCTGAACTCACCTTCTGAAATTTACAGAAACAAACTACATCTCAGGGTAAGATGCTTTTTATGAAGTTGATTTCCACGAACAAAAAGCAAACTTGAGGCCGAGGCAGGTGGATCACTTGAGGTCAGGAGTTCAAGACCAGCCTGGCCAACATGGCAAAACCCCCATCTCTACTTAAAATACAAAAATTAGCTGGCCATGATGACACATGTGTGTAGTCCCAGCTACTCGGGAGGCTGAGGCAGGAGAATCACTTGAGCTTGGTAGGTGGAGGTTGCAGTGAGCCAAGGTCATACCACTGCACTCCAGCCTAGTGCACAAGAGCAAGACTTCATCTCAAAAAAAAAAAAATGATATTGATGTTCATTGATGTTCATGATTTAGCTACCCCTCCAGATTTAGCTAACACCAAAGATGTGCCTTGACGTGCTACCTTTCCTGGTCATGTTCCAGGGAGAGAACCCCCTCGGAGTTGAGTTGTCGGGAGGGAGAATGTTTTAGTCCCCTAGGGCTGCTGCCACAAATGACCACACATTGGTGGCTTAGAACAACTGTCTCACAGTTCTGGAGGCCAGAAGTCCAAAACCAAGGTGTCTGTAGAGCCGTGCTCCCTCCAAAAGCTCTGGGGAGGAACTTCCTTGCCTCTCCCAGCTTCTGTGGCTCCAGGCATTGCTTGTGGCTCCTTCGCTTCACCTTCGGCCTCCGTCTCCACATGGCCTTTTCTGTTCTCTCATGTCTCTCTCTCTCTTTTTTTTTTTTTTTTTTATTGAGATGGAGTCTTGCTCTGTCACCCAGGATGGAGTTCAGTGGCACAATCTCAGCTCACTTCAACCTCTGCCTCCCGGGTTCAAGCGATTCTCATGCCTCAACCTCCCGAGTAGCTGGGATTACAGGCATCCGCCACCACTCCTGGCTAATTTTTGCATTTTTAGTGAGATGGGGTTTTACCATGGTGGTGGACAGGCTGGTCTCGAACTCCTGACCTCAGGTGATCTGCCTGCCTTGGCCTCCCAAAGTGCTGGAATGACAGGCATGAGCCACCATGCCCAGCCCTGAATTGCTTTAATAAAGGAAGGGTCTCCCAGAATAAATTCATCCAAACATGCATCCTTCTCTGAGCCTTCTGACTCTTCAATATTCTGCTCACACCTGTCTGGCATCTCCATGATGTTTTCCATTGGTCAGCGCTGTTCAATAGAAATGTAATGTCAGCCACATGGGCAGTTTTCAATCTTACTAGTAGTCACAATTTAAAAAAATGAAAAGACAGCTGGGCACAGTGACTCACGCCTGTCATCCCAGCAGTTTGGGAGGCCGAGGTGGACAGATCACTTGAGGGCAGGAGTTTGAGACCAGCCTGGCCAACATGGTGAAACCTCATCTCTGCTAAAAATACAAAAAAAAGTTAGCTGGGTATAGTGGCGCATGCCTGGAATCCTGGCTACTTCGGAGGCTGAGGCACAAGAATCGCTTGAACCCAGGAGGCAGAGGTTGCAGTGAGCTGAGATTGTGCCACTGCACTCCAGCCTGGGAAACAGAGTGAGACCCTGTGTTAAAAAAAAGGAAAAGAAAAAAAAGAAAAGAGGAAAGAAAAAGAGAGAAGGAGAGAAGAAAGAAAGAAAGAGAAAGAAAGGAAGAAAGAAAGGTAGGAGGGAAGGAGAGAGGGAGGGAAAAGAAAAGAAAGTAGGGAAGGAGGGAAGGAAGAAAGGAGAGAGAGAGAAGAAGGAGGAGGAGGAGGGAAGTTAAGGAGGGAGGGAGGGAAATGAATTGGAGTAGAAAATGAAGAGGAGGAAGAGAAGAAGAAAAGGAAGGAGAGAGAGAGAAAGGGAGGGAGGGAGGGAAGGGTTGAAGTAATATATTTTGTTTAACCCAGTATATCCAAAATCTTATTATTTTAACAAGTTCAACTCCCCTATTTCCTTCAGAATGTAGCATTGCCTCTGGTTTGCTGTGGATCCTGTATTGGACCACTCAGCTGTAGAGCCCTGTAGGATCTAAGCTTCAAGGAGACTCATCATGCAGGTTTAGGACCAGTTCCAGGTGTCCTTGACATGACACTAAGCCTCCATTTCCTTTTTTTTTTTTTTTTTTTTTGATATTGATTCTGGGTATGTTTCCCAGGTTGGAGTGCAATGGCGCCATCTCGGCTCACTGCAACCTGCGCCTCCAGGGTTCAAGCGATTCACCTGCCTCAGCCTTCCCAGCAGCTGGGATTACAGGCGTGTGCCACCATGCCTGGCTAACTTTTATATTTTGTAGTAGAGACAGAGTTTCGCCATGTTGGCCAGGCTGGTCTCAAACTCCTGACTTCAAGTGATCCACCTGCCTCAGTCTCCCAAAGTGCTGGGATTACAGGTGTGAGCCACCATGCTTGGCCCTCCATTTCCTGATCTAGTCTTATATCCATGCTCAACTGCCTCCGCACGCTCAGCCCCACACTGCTGTGGGCTCCCCTGACTCCTGGAGAAGTGCACCAGCAGACCCTGCAGTCTTTGGGTGGCTCAGCAATTGCCGCTCACATCAGGAACTGCCCTTCCCCTGTCAGGCTCTACTGAGAACCGACCCTGGTTATTAAGCTACAGGGGAGACAGCAATGGATCTTAAAGAAGACCAGCAGAATACTGGTGAAGCAAATAGAATACTGGTTCCCAGGGGCTGGGGGTAGGGGATGATGCTGAGTGACTGGCTGTTGGCTACAGCGTTTCAATTTGGGAAGACAAAAAAGTTCTGGAGATGGAAAGTGGTGATGATTGTACAACAACATGAATTTTGTTGTTGTTTTCTGAGATGGAGTCTTGCTCTGTGGCCCAGGCTGGAGTGCAGTGGCATGATCTCAGCTCACTGCAACCTTCGCCTCCCAGGTTCAAGTTATTCTTGTGCCTCAGCCTCCCAAGTAGCTGGGATTACAGGCACCCGCTGCCGTGCCCAGCTAATTTTTGTTTTTTTTAGTAGAGACAGGGTTTTACCATGCTGGCCAGGATGGTCTCAAACTCCTGACCTCAAGTGATCTACTGCCTTGGCCTCCCAACATGCTGGAATTACAGGCATGAGCCATCGTGCTGGCAATATGAAGGTTTTTAATGCCATTGAATTACACACCTAAAACTGGTTTAAAAGATACATGTTATGTTATGCATAACTTATCACAATGACGAAAAATATTGTGAACTGCCTGCCCATGTGAGGTCTTCCAAGAAGAGGGGCTGTTCTCCTTCAGCAAGGGGGCTGCAAGCATTGCAAGTTTCATATTCTCTCACTTCTTTTTTTTCTTTTTTTGAGACAGAGTTTTGCTCTTGTTGCCCAGGCTGGAGTGCAATGGCGTGATCTCGGCTCACTGCAACCTCCGCCTCCCAGCTTCAAGCAATTCTTCTGCCTCAGCCTCCTGAGGAGCTGGGGTTACAGGTGTCTGCCACTGCATCCAGCTAGTTTTTGTATTTTTAGTAGAGACAGGGTTTCACTATGTTGGTCAGGCTGGTCTTGAACTCCTTACCTTGTGATCTGCTGGCCTCAGCCTCCCAAAGTGCTGGGATTACAGGTGTAAGCCACGGCATCCGGCCAAGTTTCATATTTTCAAATGTCCACATCCCAAGGCCCACCCCGTCCCTTTCAGTGTCAGAAGTCAGCAGAGCAGAACTGCTGGATGTACTTATTCCATCTCCTCCATGGCTGCGCCACCCTTTTTTTGTTAATTTTACTTTAAGTTCTGGGGTACATGTGCAGATCTTGCAGGATTGTTGCATATGTACACACATGCCATGGTGGTTTGCTGCCTCCATTCCCCCATAACCACATCAGGCATTTCTCCCAATGTTATCCCTTCCCAACCTCCCCAACCCCCGCTGTCCCTCCCATAGTCCCCCACCCCCTAATAGACCCCAGTGTGTGACATTCCCCTTCCTGTGCCCAATGTGTTTTCATTGTTCAACACCCGCCTATGAGTGAGAACATGCAGTGTTTGGTTTTCTGTTCTTGTGTCAGTTTGCTGAGAATGATGGTTTCCAGATTCATTCATGTCCCTACAAAGGATGTGAACTCAGATCCTAGAACCAGCTTTCAGTGCAGCCTTCCAGCTGCCTGTGAGAAACAAGGGTGGCTTAAACCCTGCCCTCAGGTTTCACAGCTTGCCTTGCACCTGGTAGCCTCTCATTTTCTCCTCGCAAAGCTTCTAATACAGTTAAGAGAAGCCAGCTGACTCCACAGTCCACATCATCAGTATTGCCTCAAACCTTTCAAGTGCTGGAATGCTGGCGTCTGCTAGAGCCCCACTTCTTCCTAAACCTCCTTCCCCATGGCAAGAGAAAGTCTTAGGAATTGCAGAGCTGTGGCGTGCTAAGGGTTCTCACCGCCTACTTATCACCAGCCAGGGAGTCCTTGTTGCCACCTTCCGGAGGGGGTGGTTTTGTTCTTTGAGGCTACTCTTTAGGGCCTTCTGGTCCCTTGTCTTATCCTGGATTAGACCTGAAAGCAGAGCCTGAAATAAGGCCTTCTGCGAAAATCATTTATGTAGGAAGCAGGCCCAGTGTGCCACAGGAAAAGCCAGTAGCAGGGTGTTTTGCTGAGGTGGGCACTGTGGTGGGCAGCTGGCTGTGAGCCCACTGGAATCTTCTGAAGAGCCCTAGAGCCTCTTCTCGGTATTGCCTACTTGAGGATCGACAGTGAGAGGCATGTATCCATTGGTGTCCAGCCCTCATAGGTTGAGGGTCACCCCAGAGACACCTCACCTACTTCTAGACCAGCATGTGGGTATTCCAAGCAGGCCTCCATCAGTGTCTCACCCCAGGCTCTGGAAACACACCAGGACAGAAAGCGAACATATGCATTGTGCAATTGAAGCAAGAACTTACCAGTGCACAGTGAGTAGGCCTCAGATGCAGCTGAGTCAGAGGGAAGGCCCAGGGATATGACGCAGGACACAGAGGTGGCTGATGCACCACCTGTCTACAGTTCCTCTATCATAACAACTATAACAATGACACCAATAGGGCTGGATGCAGTGGCTCACACGTATAATGCCAATACTCTGGGACGCCAAGGCAGAAGGATTGCTTGAGCCTAGGAGTTCAAGACCAGCCTGGGCAACATGGCAAAACCCTGTCTCTACAAACAATACAGAAATTAGCCAGGTGTGGCTGTCACTAAAATTAGCACGTCTGTAAGTGCAGCTACTCAGGAGGCTGAGGTGGGAGGATGGCTTGAGCCTGGGAGGTCAAGGCTGCAGTGAACCTTGATTGTGCCACTGCACTCCAGCCTGAGCAAGAGAGTGAGGCTCTGTTTCAATAGCTAAATATATTAATAAATTAAAAATTACAATAATATCTGATATGTATTGAGCTTATAGTATGGTCCAGGTACTACTATTATTATTATTATTATTTTGAGATGGAGTTTTGCTCTTGTTGCCCAGGCTGGTGTGCAATGGCACAATCTCTGCTAACCACAACCTCCCAGGTTCCAGCGATTCTCTTGCCTCAGCCTCCCAAGAAGCTGGGATTACAGGCATGCACCACCACGCCCAGCTAATTTTTGTATTTTTAGTAGAGACAGGGTTTCTCCATGTTGGTCAGGCTAGTCTTGAACCCCTGACCTCAAGTGATCTGCCCACCTCAGCCTCCCAAAGTGCTGGGATTATAGGCGTGAGCCACGGCACCCGACCTCCAGGTACTATTATTAAGTGCTTTGTGTACCTGTCCTCATATAGTCCCGCAATACCTCTTTGGAGC
>CAUYLG010039599.1:0-11478 GCA_963573385.1 Cacajao melanocephalus
TAGCAAGACTAATAAAAAAGAAAGAGAAGAATCAAACAGACGCAATAAAAAATGATAAAGGGGATATCGCGATTGATTCCACAGAAATGCAAACTACCACCAGATATTACTACAACCTCCTCTGTGCAAATAATCCAGTAACTCTAGGAGAAATTGATAAATTCCTGGACACTTACACCGTTCCAAGACTTAACCAGGAAGAAGTTGAATTCTGGAATAGACCAATAACAAGGTCTGAAGTTGAGGCAGTAATTAAAAGTCTACTAACCAAAAGAAGTCCATGACCAGACAGGTTCACAGCAAATTCTTCCAGAGATGCAAAGAGGAGCTGTTACCATTCCTTCTGAAACTATTCCAAACAATACAAAAAGAAGGAATCGTCCCTAACTCATTTTATGAGACCAACATCACCCTGATATAAAAACCTGGCAGAGACACAACTAAAAAAGAACATTTCAGGCTAATATCCAGGATGAACATCGACGCAAAAATCTTCCATAAAATACTGGCAAACTGAATCTAACAGCACATCAAACAGGTTATCCCTCATGATCCAGTAGGCATCATCTCGGGAATGCAAGGCTGCTTCAACATATGCAAATCTATAAACGTAATCCATCACATAAACAAAACCAAAGACAAAAACTGCATGATTTTCTCAATAGATATAAAGAAGGCCTTTAACAAAATTCAACAGCTCTTTATGTTAAAAACTCTCAATAAACTAGGTATTGATGGAAGGTATCTCAGAGCAATAAAAACTATTTACTACACACCCACAGCCAATATCATATTGAAAGGGCAAAAACTGGAGGTATTCACTTGGAAAACTGGCACTAGACAAGAGTGCCCTCTCTCACTGTTCCTATTCAACATAATATTGGAAGTTCTAGCCAGAGCAATCAGGCAAGAAAAAGAAATAAAGTGTATTCAATTAGGAAATGAAGAAGTCAAACTGTCTCTATTTGCAGATGACACGACTGTATATTTAGAAGACACCATTGTCTCAGCCCAATATCTCCTTAAGATGATAAGCAACTTGAGAAAAGTCTTGGTATACAAAGTCAATGTGCAAAAATCACAAGCATTAGTATACATCAATAACAAACAGAGAGCCAAATCATGAGCAAACTCCCTTTCACAATTGCTACAAAGAGAATAAAATACCTAGGAATACAACTAACAAGGGATGTGAAGGGCTTCTTCAAGGAGAACTACAAACCACTGCTCAAGGAAATAAGAGAGGACACAAACAGACGGAAAAACATTCCATGCTCATGGTCAGGAAGAATCAATTTTGTGAAAATGGCCATACTGCCCAAAGAAATTTATAGATTCAATGCTATCCCCATCAAGCTACCATTGATCTTCTTCACAGAACTGGAAAAAAACACCTTAAATTTCATATGGAACCAAAAAAGCCCACATAGCCAAGATAATCCTAAGCAAAAAGAACAAAGCAGGAGGCATCACATTACCTGACTTCAAACTATACTACAAGACTACAGTAATCAAAACAGCATGGTACTGGCACCAAAACAGAGATATAGACCAATGGAACAGAACAAAAGCCTCAGAAGTAATGCCACACATCTACAACCATCTGATCTTTGACAAACCTGACAAAAACAAGCAATGGGTAAATCTTTCCCTGTTTAATGAATAGTGGTGGGAAAACTGGCTAGCCATGTGCCAAAAGCTGAAACTGGACCCCTTCCTTATAACTTATACAAAAATTAACTCCAGATGGATTAAAGATTTAAACATAAGGCCTAACACCATCAAAACCCTAGAAGAAAACCTATCAATACCATTCAGGACATAGGCATAGGCAAGGACTTCATAACTAAAACACCAAAAGCAATGGCAACAAAAGCCAAAATACACAAATGGGATCTAATTAAACTTAAGAGCTTCTGCACAGCCAAAGAAACTATCACTAGAGTGAACCGGCAATCAACAGAATGGGAAAATTTTTTGCAAGTTACCCATCTCACAAAGGGCTAACATCCAGAATCTATAAGGAACTTAAACAAATTTACAAGAAAAAAACAACCCCATCAAAAAATGGGTGAAGGACATGAAGAAACACTTTTCAAAAGAAGACATTTATGCAGCCAACAAACATATGAAAAATGCTCATCATCATTGGTCATTAGAGAAGTGCAAATCAAAACCACAGTGAGATACCATCTCACACCAGATAGAATAGTGATCATTAAAAAATCTGGAGACAACAGATGCTGGAGAGGATGTGGAGAAATAGGACCACTTTTACACTGTTGGTGGGAGTGCAAATTAGTGCAACCACTGTGGAAGACAGTGTGGCAATTCCTCAAGAATCTAGAAATAGAAATACCATTTGACCTGGCAATCCCATTACTGGGTATATACCTAAAGATTATAAATCATTCCATTATAAAGACACATGCACATGTGTGTTTATTGCGGTACTGTTTACAAAAGCAAAGACTTGGAACCAACCCAAAGGCCCATCAATGATAGACTGAATAATGGAATACTATGCAGCCATAAAAAGGGATGAGTTCATGTCCTCTGCAGGGACATGGATGAAACTGGAAACCATCATTTGCAGCAAACTGACACAAGAGCAGAGAACCAAACACTGCATGTTCTCACTCATAAGTAGGTGTTGAACATTGAGAACACATGGACACAGGGAGGGGAACATCGCACACTGGGGTCTGTTGGGAATGGGGGGCTAGGGGAAGAATAGCAGGGTGTGGGGATATTGGAGAGGGATAACATTAGGAGAAATACCTATTGTAAGTGATGACGGGATGGATGCTACAAACCACCATGGCATATGTATACCTATGTAACAATCCTGCATGATCTGTACATGTACCCCAGAATTTAAAGTATAATAATAAAAAAATTCTAATTTTATTTCAAACAATTTGACATCCTTAACTACAGATTTTTTTAAATATCATACATTCTTCAAATCTAAATGTTTAGAGAATACGCTTTTTAAAATATACATTCTCTCTAGACAATCTGAATTAAGAGCAAAACTAGATAAATCACACCAAAACCTTATTTATACATCTCTTGGTCTTTCATAACAAATTATGAACTGTGTTAATCCTACTTCCAGATTGTACTTTCGTTCTACAGATGAAAAGTACCTTTTTCAAATGAAGAAAACACTATTTTTCAAAAAAAAAAAAAAAAAAAAAAAAGGCCTCAGACAGTTAAGTCCAAATGAGGCTATGTATATAAAAGTGATTTCAAGTTAGTAATTCTGTTGCAAATAATCTTGCAAACCCCCAAAAAAGGGCTGCACTGATGGTGATTCAAAGAGAAACTTCTAGTTGTTTATCAGAAATTCACTTTGTCTTCTTTCTCGGCTTACAATTAAAAGGTATTTTTAACTTTTTTATTTTTATTGGTAAATAATAATTGTGCATATTTGAGTACAATGTGATGTTTTCATCTATATACGCATTATAGAACGATTAAATCCGCTTAATTAGCATATACGTCACCTCACCAAGTTATCTTTTGTGTGTGGTAAGAACATTAACAATCTACTCTTTTAGCAGTTTTGAAATATATAATTACATAATTATTAACTCATTTTCAAGTCTCATCTCCTTTATGAAGTGTCTATAAATCAATTCTTCCCATGTCAGTTACTGACTGGTATTTCTCATTGATCATTTATCAATTGTTATCTTGTATTTTTAGCTATCTCCTTTCTCACAAGATCATAAGAAAGACTTGAACTTCTTGAAATTATAGTTGGAGTCACATGTACTTTGTTTTGTCTAATAGCATTTAGCACATGGTCTCCAACTTAGCAAACAGTCATTAAATATTTGAAAGTCATTACAATGATAATTTTCTGCATTTTTTATTGGAAACATAAAAATTAATCTTTCAAAAATAGGATTATAGGAAATATTTAAATGATAATTGCTTTTTTCAGACAGGTTATTATTCGTATAAATAATTATGAAAATAATAACAGTATCAGTTTATTATCCATGCCTCTCTGATATTGTTTGAGGGACAAGACCAGACAGACTACTTTAAATCATAATAAGAGAATTGTGTATTTGGTATATTATAAAGAAATTGGACTGCTGTTTGAAAAAAGATGCCTATGTAGTTGGAAGAACACTGTCCCTGATTACAAACCCTGTGAAATTTATTGTGGTACTTAACATTTCTGAGTTGGCATTCTCTTTTTTGTCAAAAGGTATATGTTTAATATTGGGTTGTTGATATATATCTTTATAATAAATTTTAAGATCAGCATAATTAAAATGTAACAGTAGCTACTGTACATTATAAAATACTTTTATATTTTAAGTATGTGAATATTTTTGATTAAATAATTAAGATGAGAATAATTATATTTCTCTTTTAACAGTCTGAAACTTAGTTTTCTAAAATTGGTTTCCAGAAACTGCCAAGTTGTTTATTCAATCAATAGTATAATTGAATAATGAATTCATCAAAGAAAAGTAACCCAACTGTTACTTAAACCAGAAGACGTTTTAAAACAACCTCTTTATTCCAAGGATATTTACTTAAATATTATCATTCTTTCCTCTTAATCACAAAAGTGATTATTTGAATTAATTAATGAGAGCATTTTAATTTTTAAGTTGGAAAGCTACTTCTTCCCACTTTTTTTTTTAATCCAAAAGGGTTTATAAAGCATTAAATTCATAGCACACTGTTGAGATTTATTGGAGTCTTTTTTGTTATCTTTATTACAAAAGAATCCTAATATTTGTTACATCACAATATTCTAAAGTAATGATATAAAGCAGGGGCTCATATATTTGTTTTCACCCTGACATAGCATAGGGGCAAGATGATGGGTGCATATGGTAAGTTTTTCTGTTTGATAAAAGAGAGAAGGGATGTTGAGAGTTAGAGGTGATCATTTATAATTTGAGATTGATAGTCCAAATGTGAGTGATATCAGAGTAGGCAGATGATTTCTTTCTAAATAAAGTACTATCCATTCCTCCATTTAGAAGATAAAATTAAGTGTAAGAATGCATTTTAATAAATTTATTTTTCTTCATGCTAAAGAATAATTTTTATATAAATGCCCAACCTAGACTATCATGAAAAGTCTATCTTATAAAATATTATTAAAATTTTGTCAAACATATACACAAAAGTTGAGCAGCAGAAAGTTTTCCACATTACAAAAGAAATGTAGATTAAAACAACAAAATGATCTTAAATGTGGCTTATTTTCCTACTTCCAACTCTTATGCAGAGACATTTGTTTAGAGCAGAAGTTGATCTTGACATGACGTAGACAACTAAATGAGCTGTGGAGTTGCAAACAAATAATTTATGAAAAAGTGATAGAAAGAGGGGGTATGAGTAAGGCACCACCTCTCTACCCTGCACCTTGGACAAACAGAATTTCTGCTGCTTCTGTAACTTTATTATAAAGTCAACTCAATTCAGTTATAGAATAGTGAGATTTTGCATACACAAAGACAGAATGTTCAGTTGCATTTGAATTTCACATAACCAATGAATATTTTTAGTTTCAGTATACTTAAGTAATATTTGACATATGTGAATATATTGTTTTATTATGCTAAGCTGTACTGCATTTCACAGACATTGCGTTTTTTACAAACTGAAGATCTGTGGTGACCTTGTGTAGAGCAAGTCTATTGGCACCATTTTTCCAACATTATGTGCTCAGTTCACGTTACTGTGTCACATTTTGGTAATTCTCACAACATTTCAAGCTTTTTAATTATTTCTATAACTCTTATAGTGGTCTGTGATTGGTGACCATTGATGTTATTATTGTAATTGTTTTGGAGTACCACCAACTATACCAGTATATAAGACAACAAACAATGCATAATTTTGTATGTGTTCTGACTGTTTCACCTACTGGTCATTGCCTATATCCCTTCTTTTACTTGCACCTTCTTATTTACTGAGACACAACACTAATGAAATTTGGCCAATTAATAATTCCACAATGGTCTCTAAATATTCAAGAGAAAGGATAACTCACACATCTCTCACTTAAAATCAGAATCTAGAAATGATTAAGCTTATTGAGGAAGACATGTAAAATGCCAAGACAGGCCAAAAACTAGGCCTGTTGCACCAGTTAGCCAAGTTGTGAATGCAAAGGAAAAGTTCCTGAAAAAAAATTAAAGTGCTACTCCAGTGAACTCATGAATGATGAGAAAGCAAAATAGCTTTATTGCTGATATGGAGAAAGTTTTAGTGTCTAGACAGATGATCAAACCAGATACAACATTTCTTTAAGCCAATGCCTAATCCAGAGAAAGGTCATATCTGTCTTCAATTTTGTGAAGCCTAAGAGAGATAAGGAAGCTGCAGAAGAAAAGTTTGAAGCTAGCAGAAGTTTGCTCATGAGGTTTCAGAAAAGAAGCTGTTTCAATTGCAGCAAGTTATCCAGAAGATCTAGCTAAAATAATTGATTAAGCTGGCAACACTAAAGAGCAGATTTTAATACAGACAGAAGAAACTCCTATTGAAATAAGATGTCACCTTAGAATTTCATAGTTAGAGAGGAGAAGTCAATATCAGGCTTCCGAATTCAAACAACAGGCTGTCTCTCTTATTGAGGGGCTCAAGCAGCTGGTGACTTTACATTGAAGCCAATGCTTATTTACCATTCTAAAAATTTAAGGGCCCTTAAGAATTATGCTAAGTTAACTCTACCAATGCTCTATAAATGAAACAACAAAGACTGAATGACAGCATATCTGTTTACAGCATGGTTTATTGACTAGCTTAAGTTCACTATTGAGACTTACTGCCCAGAAAACTACATTTCTTTCAAAATATTACTACTCATTGATAGTGTACCTAGCCACCCAGCTCTCTGATGGTGATGTACAAAGAGTTTAATGTTGTTTTCATGTCTACTAACACAACATCCATTCTGTAGCCCATGGATCAAGGAGTAATTTTGACTTTCAATTCTAATTATTTAAGAAATACATTTGATAAGACTACACCTGCCATAGGTCATGATTCTTCTGATGGATCTGGGCAAAGTAACTTTAAAACTTCCTGGAATGGATTTACTAGATAACACTAGGAACATCCGTGATGCATGGGAGGAAGTGGAAATATCAACATTAACAGGAGTTTGGAAGAAATTGATTCTATTTCCCATACATGACTTTGGGGGGTTCAAAACTTCAGTTGAGAAAATAACTAGAAATGTGGTGGAAAAGCAACAGACCTGTAATTAGAAGTAGAGCCTGAAGATATGACTGAATTGCTGAAACATCAGCATAAAACTTAAAGAAATCAGTAGTTGCTTTTCATGAATTAGTAAATAAAGTCATTTTTTTGAGATAGAATCTACTTCTGGTGCAGATGCTGTGAATGTTGTTAAAATGAAAACAAAAGATCTAGAATATTACATAAATGTGGGGTTTGAGAGGATTGACTCATATTTTGGAAACAGTTCTGCTCTGGGTAAAACAACACCATGTGCTACAGATCTTTCACAAAAGAGTCAATTCATGCAGCAAACTTCATTGCTGTCTTATTTTAAGTAATTGCCACAAACATCCCAGCCTTCAGCAACCACCATCCTGATCGGTGAGCAGCCATCAACATTGAGGAAAAAGCTACCACTAGCCAATCAAATCCTGTGTGTGTGTGTGTGGGTGTATGTGTGTGTGCGCGTGCGCACATGTGCACGTAAAACCTTCTTCCCTGAGTAGACCATATGTAGATATATATGTAAAACCTTCTGCCCTGAATAGACTTAACCTCCAAACTCCAGGGAAAAGTAGCATGCAAGAGGCTAAAAGCATTTTGGAGAATCTAATACATTACATTTAAGATGAGGTTTATGTGACTAAGTTTATAATCAGTGTTGCAATGTTTAGGAAAAATCTTATTTTACATCAATAAGTTTTTGATGCAATAATTGCATAATGTACTGACAGAATTTTTTATTGTTTAAAGAGTAATAAATTGATCATTAAATAACAAATAATAAAGTGTATCCAAACATGTTAAAGCCTTTAGAAAACTGTCACTACTTTTCATAAAAGGAACATGATTTCAGTCTCTGCTTTAGGGTTCTCTAGTTTCATGAAATACTAAATTTTACAATGCCATTGGAAAAAGAGAAATAGAAAGTAAAAGTGTTGTTACTGTAACAAGTTAATAAAGTTCACCTATTACGACAACCTTCTGTCGACTCCCTACATCACTAATGTTCAGTATGCTGTCCTAAACCTCAGAAGGCCTCCCCTCTTCCTTAAAACGGGCAATGCATTTAAAACATTTCATACCCTACCCTTGAAAAGAAAAACAGAAGAAGTTATTGCTTACAATTGAATTCCATTTTGGGCTCAGAAGAAACCAATGTACTTAACCTGAGTTCAAATATAAACAATTAACAAAAGAAAGATGAAATATCAATCTAATAAGATGGCCACTAACATGATCTCAATGATAGTTAACATTTTCTGGACTCACGCCCTCTTCCTATTATTCTTCCTATTATTTGCATATGATGATAGGCTTTTAGAGGAATCTTGTGAGGCACATCATATTGTTGTCATTATTTTACCGTAAAGGATACTTAAATGCAGAAAGTTTGGATGGCTTATTCATGTATGTACAGTTAAAAAGATGAAAAGGTAATTAAACAGGCCATATTATGCTGGAGTAAATGTTTGGAACCAATTCCTGAGATGCCAGCTTATTAAGAAAAACACTACAGAAGATATTGTAAGAATGCATGCCAAAATCTCTTGCTTTGATATCACAATGATTTTGATAAGATACTATTTCATATTACTATGAAAATAACATAATTTTCATGATAATATGCCAAATTTGAAAACACAACATAGACATAAGTATAGTAAAAGAAGTGTAATTATGTAACATAACATAAAGTTCAATGTCTAAACTATTTCCTATGTTACTACTCTTAGACTATATTTGTTAACGTGTGTGCTCTCTCTCTTAACAGGTAAGCTGACCTTCATTTGCTATCTTATTGATAAGGTTTAGATTTTTATCCTTGCCCAAATCTCATGTTGAATTTCAATCCCAGTGTTGGAGGTGAGGCCTGGTCTGAGGTGATTGGGTCATGGCAGCAGATTTCTCCTATGGATGCTATTCTCCTGAGAGTTTTTATGAGATCTGGTTGTTTATAAGTATGTGGCACCTTCCCATTCACTCCCTCTCTTCCTCCTGCTCCTGCCATGTAAGATGTACTTGTTTCCCCTTTGCCTTTCATTGTAACTGAAAGTTTCCTGAAGCCTCCCCAGTCATGCTTCTGGTACATCCTGCAAAACCATGAGCCAACTAAACTTCCTTTCTTTATAAGTTACCCAATCTCAGGCATTTCTTTATAGCAATGCGAGAATGGACTAATACAGAATATTGGTACCTAGGAGAGGAGAATTCCTATAAAGATACCCGAAAATGTTGAAGCTGCTTTGGAAATGAGTAGTGGGCAGAGATTAAAACAGTTTGGAGAGCTCAGAAGGAGACAGGAAGATGAGGAAAAGTTTGGAACTTCCAAGAGACTTGTTGACTGGTTGTGACCAAAATGCTAATAGTGAAATGGAAAGTGAAGACCAGGCTGAGGTGGTTTCAGATGGAAATGAGGAAGTTATTAGGAAGTGGAGTAAAGTTCACTCTTGGCTGTGCTCTGGCAAAGATATTGGTGGCATTGTGTACCTGATCTAGGGATCTGTGGAATTTTAAACTTAAGAGAGATGATTTAAGGTATCTGGTGGAAGAAATTTCTAAGTGGCAAAGCATTCAAGAAATGCCCTGGCTGCTTCTAAAAGCATTTCTAAGCATTTCCCATATGCATAAACAAATGACCTCAAATTGGAACCTATATTTAAAAGGGAAGCAGAATGCAAAAGATAGGAGAATTTGCAGGCTGCCTATGCATTAGAAAAGAAAAACACATTTTCTAGGGAAAAATTCAAGCCAGTTTTGGAAATTTGCATAACTAAAAGGAAGGCAAATACTAATGGCCAAGAAAATGGAAAAAAGGCCCCAAAGACATTTGAGACCTTTGCAGCAGCCCCTTCCATCATAGTCCTGAAGGCCTAGAAGGGCAGAACAGTTTCATGGGCCAGGGCTCTCTGCAGCCTTGGGAAACTGCTTCCTGAATCCTGGCAGCACCAGCTTCAGCAGTGGCTAAAGGGGTCCAAGTACTCAGGCTGCTGCTCCAGAGGGTGGAAGCCATTAAATCTTGGCAGCTTCCACACGGTGTTAACCTGCAGTTGTGCAGAGTGAAAGACTTGAGGCTTGGGAGCCTCTGCCTAGATTTCAGATGTGTGAAAAAGCCTGGATGTCTAGGCAGAAGCCTGCTGCAGAGGCAGAGCACTTACAGAGAACCCCTACTAGTACAGCATGGAGGGGAAATGTGGATTTGGAACCCCTACACATATTCCCTACTACAGCACTGTATAGTGGAGCTGTGAGAAGAGGACCACTGTCCTGCAGAACCCAGAATAATAGATCCACTGGCAGCTAGCACAGTGTGCCTAGAAAAGCCACAAGGCACTTAATGCCAGTCCTGGAGAATAGCCCTGGGGCACTGAGCTCTGCAGAGCCCCAAGGGCAGAGCTACATAAGGCCTAAGGAGCTCACCCCTTGAATCAGTGTGCCCTGGATTTGAGATATGAAGTCAAAAGAGATTATTGTGAAGGTATAAGTTTTAATGACTTCTCTGCTGGGTTTTGGCCTTGCATGAAGCCTGTAGCCCCCTTCTTTTAGCTGACTTCTTTTTGGAACATGAGTATTTATCCAATGCCTGTACCCCATCACATCTTGTAAATAACTATTTTGATATTATAGGCTCATAGGCAGAAGGGACTTGTCTTGTCTCAGATGAGACTTTGGATTATGAACTTCTGAATATTAACTGTGAGTTAAGTCTTTGGGGGACTGCCAAGAAGGGATGATTTTATTTTACAATGTGAGAAGTTCATGAGGTTTGTGAGGGGCCAGGGATGGAATGACATGGTTTGGGTTTGTGTCCTTGCCCAATCTCATGTCGAGTTGCAGTCCCCAGTGTTGGAGGTGGGGCATGGTGGGGGGTGATTGGGTCATGGTACAGATTTTCCTCTTTGGCGCTATTCTTGTGATAGATCTGGTTGTTAAAAAGTGTGTGGCACCTCCCTGTCACTTCCTCCTGTTCTGGCCCTATTAAGATCTGCCTATTTTCTTCTTGCCTTCTGCCATGAGGCCAACAAACATATGAAAAAATGCTCATCATCACTGGTCATTAGAGAAATGCAAATCGAAACTACATTGAGATAGTATCTCATGCCAGTTAGAATGGCGATCATTAAAAAATCTGGAGACAACAGATGCTGGAGAGGATGTGGAGAAATAGGAACACTTTTACACTGTTGGTGGGAGTGTAAATTAGTTCAACCATTATGGAAGACAGTGTGGTGCTTCCTCAAGGACCTA
>CAUYLG010039601.1:0-49828 GCA_963573385.1 Cacajao melanocephalus
AAATTAACCAGGCATGGTGGTGCATGCCTGTAATCCCAGATACTCAGGAGTCTGAAGCAGGAGAATCACTTGAACCTGGGAGGTGGAAGTTGCAGTGAGCTGAGATTGCACCACCGCACTCTAGCCTGGGCCACAAAGCAATTTTTTTTTCTCCAAAAAAAAAAAAAAAAAAAAAAAACCTGCCACTTGAAGGGGACCTGCCTATAGGTAAGACCAACCTAGAGGAAAATGAAGAGAAGAAACTAAGGAACAGAGAAGTATCTACTGAGTTCTGGTGACATCATTTGAAGTTTTGAATCCACCTTTACCCGCAGTCAGTACCACCCCTATTTGCTTTAGTTACACAAGTCAGTAAATGTCCTATGTTTTAACAGCTTTATTGAGATATCATTAACATAAAAATTATACATGTAAGGTGTATAACTTGATGTTCTGACATATGTATATATTATGAACTGACCACATTCCAGGTTATTAGCATATCCATCACTTCTATATGATTTCCATTTGTGTGTGTGGTGTGTGTGTGTGTTGAGATTTAATTTAAGATCTATCCTCTTAGCACATTTCCAGTATATAATACAGTATTTTTAACTCCTGTTCCCATGCTGTACTTAAATCTCCAGAATGTATCTGTCTTGCAAAACTGACACTTTGGACTCTTTGTCTCATTTTTTAGGCTAGTTTTTCTGTTACTTACAACTGAAAGGGTCTTGACTAATTAAAAAAAAAAACTTCTGCTGTTTTATAACTAAACTAGCATCTTTTCTTTTTCTGGGCTGTTCAAGGAACATATCCTTCTGTACAGAAATTCCACAGCGATGCCACTTCTCCATGGGTGATGAAAAGCCCCAGAAATGTTGGGATCTTGGGAACCATCTGATGAGAAATTCATTGTGCCAGAGGCGGCTTCTGCTCAAAGATCTGTTTCTGCCTCCCCAGTCTTCTACCTGGCCCATCTCTTCATTGAAACACAGACTTGTGTGAGCCCCTACAGGGAAGAACAGAATAATCACAGGAGCAGTGTTCCAGATAATGATCAGATGAAGACAAAGGCTTCCCTCCTCCACCTCGAGCAGAAGATACTTTCGCCAGGAACATATATAACCCTGGGGATTTCCATCAGCGCAGAGCAACCTCAAGAAAAGTGGCCCATTCCCACTAGTTCCTGCAAAAGAGCTAAGGCTCCTTGTAGAATTGGAGCTCTCTCTGTATGGAGCAGAGAAGAGCCATGCCCTCCAGAAGCTTATGGTCAGTTAAGGGAGAAGAGCTCTATCCTCCCAACCCCATGAAGTCTTCACATTCACTGCCTCTCAGCTTGGAAAGCCTCACCTACCCCCTTGCCCAGCTAGTTCTTACCTTTCTTCGATCTGCATTAATAGTCTCTCCTCCAGCAGGCCTTCCTTGATGCTGAAACCTGGTCAGCGGCCCATCCCTTCCGCTCCACTACACCTGGTGGCCATAGCTCACACAGCTCCGAGCACAGCCACTATCTTTTTATTTGTTTGTGAGCTTTCTGAACACGGGACACTGTGCCACATTCCCTGTCCCATCTCCATAGTCCAACAGCATACTAGCTGCAAAGTGGACATTTACTAGTGTTTTCCAAGTGAATATGTGCTTGACAAAATGAACTCTGGGCTCTGTAAAGCATGGTCTGGCAGCAGGAGACAGGGTAGGGGGATGAAGAGAGGAACTAGCAAATGACTCACGGGGCAAACCTGCCCCCATTTTGTTTTTGTAAATAAAGTTTTATTGGAACACAGCCGTGCTCCTTTGTTGACTGTCTACATTGTCTTCTGTACTACAACAGCAAAATTGAATAGTAGTGACAGAGACTGCCCAGTCCACCAAGCCTGAATGATCTAATACTGGTTCTTTCTGAAAAATATTTTCTAATAGCTATGACAGAATGTCATTAGATATGGGATCACCAGTTAACAAGCCATTACTGCATAAATAGTTTGGGCAGGAAATAAAGCAGGCAGCGAAGCAGAAAGAGAAACGGGCTGTATTCTCTCTAAACCAAAGAGGGGTGATAGCTAGCCTTGGAGGCTGGAAATGTTGAGAATGGTACAAAACCAGTGAGTCAGAATCTTTTTGGGAATTTACTTTCCATCACCAGATCTGTGTCCTGTAAATACACATGCACACAGGCTTTAAATCTGCAGAAGAAGGCTTATGCGCAGAACGTTCATGATGGCCTCAGGCTTCCATAAAAAGCAGCCCCTTCTCCTCAATGATCCTCAGAAGAAAACTTAATAGGTGCCAGGCACTGTGCTGGGTGCTTCATAGGGGTGGTTCTTACAAAGGTGTGACTGCTTTACACAGGACATTAGGCAATGACTGGAGACCATTTTGACTGTCACAAATGAGGGAGGATGTGCTACTGCCATCTAGTGGGTGGAGGCCAGGGATGCTGCTAAACATCCTGAAGTATACAGTTCTGCCCTGAACCACAAAGGACTGTCCCGCCCCAAATGTGAATAGTGCCAAGGTCCAGAATCCCTACTTTGCATGCATTCCATCTCTAATCTCACTTTACTTTGTCATCAAAGAGGCTCCAGCCCAAAACTTGGAAATAATGATGCAATGTCACAGCCAAAGGTAGTTCTCAGGGGAGTCAACAGTTACACCAAGGCCTATATGTATCGTGTGTTAAGGCATCTCTCATCTAGCAAGAGAATCACCTGGTGGGGAGTTCACTTACCATTTTTAAATAAGCAACTCCCTCTGTAACATGTACACCATGGAACTGTGTTTTAGCTGTTGGTGTGTTACTCCTTGTGAGGAAACCAGGGGCTAGGGTATTTTATTCAAAGATGCCAGCAATTCCGATGTCCAGATTAGGTGGGGCAGCAGTCTGGGAAACTTCTGCGCTATCTCAAGCCTTAGGACTGACTTCAAAATGCTTTGAGGCTATCCCAGGAAAGACAAGGGCCAGCTGGGGCACCACTGGTGCCAATGCAAACCACCCACCTCTCTCATGAGTTGTGCAATTCTGGCAAACAGCACACCATGCTCTAGGGAATGATTCCATGGCAGCCAGGGAGCCTGCAGTGAGCATCCAGGAACATGGGGCTCTGGATTTCATCCTGTACCTGGAGTTCTCAAACAGATGTTGGTGTGATCCCCTACAGTTACTTATTAACACTGACAGCCGTTCCAGAGAGACCCTAATTAATATTCCCAACATTTGCACTTTAGGATAATTACAGCTAATATTTAATTAAGACCATTGTACTTCCTATGGAATTATTTTTCACCTTCAAATGGCTCCAGAGATGTCTTTGTTTCCTCCCTGGTGATGTTCCTAGATTCCTAGCTTGGATGAATGTATTTTCTGGAAAAATACATTCACATTAAGGGCACCTTTTCGACTCCAGGTCACGGCAAATCCTAGGCACATGAACAGGCTCCCAAGTTGGAAGCTGAAGCCAACTTCATGTAGGGGACAGTGACAGGCAAAATTATTTGGAGCATCCTGGCTAGACATTCCCTCATTTGCAGAAGCTGCCTTCTTTCTTCTACTCCAATGCCAAACCCCCACCTTTCCCTAAATAAGTGGAATGATCAGGGAGTTTGTGATATCTGCAGAGTCAGGGTGCTTGTGGGTGTTCCTAGCTGATGAGGAGGATGATCTGCTCTGTGAGTGTTCCCCATATCATCAAGCTAATGCTTCAAGAGCATTTGCAAAGTTAACATTTA
This sequence comes from Cacajao melanocephalus, assembly GCA_963573385.1. Lineage (NCBI taxonomy): Eukaryota > Metazoa > Chordata > Mammalia > Primates > Pitheciidae > Cacajao > Cacajao melanocephalus. The sequence goes on from CAUYLG010039601.1 coordinate 3,709, forward strand.
ATTTCAGTGCCTGGACTTTCTTGAGTGGTTGCTCAGTACACAAAAAGGGGATGAAAGAAGGCCAAGATCTCATGCTCGAAGCCCCACTATCGCTGCTGCAGAACTGACTGGAAGCTTGAAATAAATAACATTTATTAGGATAAAGGTAGAAGAAACTTCCTTGTCTTCAGACACCAAACCTCTCAGTCAATGAGAGCAAGTCAATGACAGCAGGATGATGGAAACTTGTCATTACTCAACACATCCCAACGTGTAGCTTTCACTCCAGTTACAGAGAGCGAAAGGATTATTAAAATGCAACCAAGTCTGATTCCTAAAATTTAAAAAAATGTCATTTCAATTTGAATATTTTACTGAAGCATGAAATAGCCTGGCTATCATTGCTATTTTAAGACAAATACTGTAATCTGACTATTAGCATAGTATGTCGACTCTCGTATGCACACATTCAGAGGGCCACTCTTCCGATGCTCAGAGAATTTCTTTGGTCACTGAAATACTCTGAACCCTTAATTTTCTCCCTGAAGTGGACTCAGAAGACAGAGTCAGAGAGAAAATAAGATGAGAATTTTTTTAAGACATTGCCTTTCTCCCATTTGTTGGCATGAGTGCTTTAATAGAGTAGCTTTGAGAAACTAGTAAGGGAAGCAAGAGTTACTACTCTTGCCAGTCAGATGTCACAAAATATTTTGGCTCAAAATCTAATGCAAACCATATTTCAACTGAGAAGTAATTTTTAAGTGGCCGAACATGAAATGGGTCTATTCTTTTCCATGTAACTACCTGATTCTCACTGAGAAGGCAGAGCACCTGCTTTCATAGCCGTCCAGGTGGACTTTAAAATAAGCAAGTCTTTTCGCGTGTGGATATGTGTGGGTGCACACTCACACACCTGCATTTCCCCACCTCTATAGTCAAACTTCTTGAGCACACCCTCCCTTTCTGCATCTGGAATTTATTTGTCCCCAGCTTATTTCTTGCTGCAGAGAACCTCCTCTGGCCTAAACTCAACCCTTGTAATGAAGAAATGCACAGGAATTGTCAAGATCTAAGAAGCCAGCTGACTGCATCTGTCCACACACTCCAGGAAAGCAGCGACTCCCGCAATGGGACCTCCGCCCCCAGCATGGACTCACTGGAGGAATCTATCCATTCTTGGTGGTTGCCTGCAGTGTTCAGTCTTGCTGACAGTTTGTTTTACTTTAGTTTAGTAGCATGGTCTACGCTACTTCTCTGGCAAGAAATCGCGCATATTCAGAGAAAGCCTCTTGTGCTGAACTGAAATGAGCTAAACTGCATCATGCCCCAGGGGCAATGAAACAAAGAAGAAAAATGCAAAATGACACCATTAACCTGCTCGTTCTAAGACCAGCTCAGTTCCACACATCAAGCAGAAGGCGTACACACACACACACACACACACACACACACACACACACACACACTTTGCGGAAACTCCTCTCCTTTCCCCGAAGATGATTCAAAGAGCAAGCTACGTATCACAGACAGCACAGACTTAACACAAGGAAAGCTTTCAGCTTAATTTCAAATCACAATTTTGAGTGAAACATTAAATGGAAAAAAAAAATACCTGCTGCACCATCCTGCTTCCTTTCTCCTCCATAAACTTAGCAGCTGTTCTTGTCCCACACCACAAAGCATCTGCCCAAAGCACGCCTCAGTTACGAGCGAGGGTGTGCACACTGTGCAATGTGTGGATGATCGGGGTGTTGAGGAAGGTGGGGGGCTGAGGCCGCCTGGCTGACCTCCCCCTCAACATCTGACTGCTCCCAAAACCAACCCAGATGGGACTTTTTCTGCCAGCAAGGCCTGGCCCATCAATCACAGCTTGCTCCTCCTCTGGCTCCTACTCTCAGTTTCACAGCGCACCACTGAGCAGATGATTATATAGAGGAGGAAGGGGAAAAAAAAAAAAAACCCAAACCAGTGCTCAACCACATTAATAGCTGTTTAAAAAACATTAGAAATGTGATTCTATGCATCGCCTGGAGCTGGAATTTTTCATTACTAAACTAAATATATGGTATGTAAGTTATAAAATCCAGCAGGGAGCTTGCTACTATCTTATTTTATTTTTTCTTAAGAGGGGAGGGCAAACATTCGGGGATAAAAGGGAAGAGATAGAGGAAGGATGAAAAAAAGCTAAAAAAAGAGAGCGGTAGCAATAGGTAAATTTTTTAAAAATACTGTGAGAACATCAGAGAGCAGGAATTTGTAACAAAACTGTGTGGTTAACTGCAAATCGATCTTAAAAATACCATAACTGATGTTTACTTGGAAGATTTTGAAATCCAGCTCTTTTACAGACTGGCTGTGTAATCTTTGACAAGTTATTGTGATACTCCAGGCACTAGTTTTTGCTTCTGTTTATTGGGGCCAATGATGAAGAGCTTCACCATATTATTGTAAGGATATAATTAAAAATCAAATCATCAAACCCCCCCACCCCCCCCCACACCCCCCCCCCCCACACACACGCACACATGGCCTGGCTCTCATAGTATGCATTATGTTAATGAATTCATTCATTCACATTTAATGAAATGGTAAGCAAAATCCAAAACCATCTTTGTCTCTATAGACTTCATAGTTAAATGCAGCAGCAGACTTCAAGAAAGAAGAAAATAAATACTAAGATGACCGCAATATTCCAGTGGTGATAAATGCTATGAAGAAAAAGTACAGGGGTCTGGCTTTCTCCTTCTCTTGGGTGTTTGTCTTTTCATAGCTTATTGTTTTTTCTGTCTCCCAGTGAGCAAAAATAAGAACTCATACAAAAAATTCCCCAGTGAAACCCCCAACAACGCCAAATGCAGCCTCTTTATTTAAAGCTGCAAACACTTTGTTCTTCCTTTATTATGAAAACTACAGCAAACAGAGTGAAATGTCAAAACAATTTCAGTTTTTATTTGCTCATGTCTTTCTTGCTTGTCGAGGGAGAGGTTATGAGAGGTCCATCCACCCTTCCCACAGATAGCTGCTTATCACCAAGGCTCCTTGCTATGCAAAGAGAGATCATTCAACTGGACGGAATGAACAGGGTCTCTGAAGTGATTAAACTTGTAATTCAATTGTATAACAGAGGAGGAGGTGAGGGTAGAAGAGGCTGCCTGGATGCATTCAACCTTCCTGCTGGTCTTTTTTGCAGGTTCTAGTTCAGGTGGCCCCTGGGTGATGTTTTTCTTTTTAACTCCCAGCTCTTCAAGGTTGGAAAGAAAATCTGGGTACACAGTATTTGTGCTGTTCTTACATTTCCATTTCCAATCATACTTTGGGGATCTCTGCAATGCATCACGAAGTGAGGGTTAAAACAAGCGGCCCTTTCAAGGTTCCTTAAAGGGACGCATCAGCTTCCCTAACCACATAACCACAGAGGACAAGAGGCCATATCTTAACAAGACTCCAGCTCAGTAAGCGAGGACGGCAGCCTTTCTCACACACCATAAGCTCTTGTCCTCAACTGAGAAGCCAACTTCTGTCCTTCAAGCTAGGAAAGAGGGACAAGACCAAGACTGACAAATTCTCTGGTGGAAACATTAACGTCCTAGGGAATGATGAAGAGAATAGTCAAAAACAACCAACCATAAAACGACCGGCAGGGCACGGGGGCTCACGCCTGTAATCTCAGCAATTTGGGAGGACAAGGTGGGTGAATCATTTGAGGTCAGGAGTTTAAGTCCAACCTGAGACCAAAACATCTGTACTAAAAATACAAAAATTAGCCAGGCGTTGTGGCAGGTGCCTGGGAGTCTGAGGCATGAGAATCGCTTGAACCCAGGAGGTGGAGTTTGCAGGGAGCTGAGATTGCACCACCACACTCCAGCCTGGGCTGGACTCAACTCAAAAAGAAAAAAAAAAAAAATAGAGAAAGGGTGAAAGAGTTTCAGGTGGAAACCATCCGCAAGATGCAACAGAACATGGTCCTTAGTCAGAGGAACATGGGTTCCTAGTGTATTCTTTATAAATATTAGATTCCAAGGCTTCACTCCAGACCTCCTGCCTCAGAATCTCTGAGGGTGGGATCCAGGCATGGGCACTGTCAAAAGGTGACCCAGGAAGTTCTGATACACAATTCTAGAGAAAAATGTTCTCTGTGTTTTATTCTGTCAGTCTGATCTCTTAGGCTATAAGACCCACAAAGGGGGTCGCCTTACCAACATTGTTTAAATGAAATAAACGACATACACGAGAGAAGAATAAACTAGTTTAAGGTTTGCACTGTTTCATGAAAACTTTATGCGGAGGAATGGGTTCAGAATGTAAAATATTTTACGAATTGTGGTAAAAATAAATAAAAGAAAAAACACTATGTTAGGTCAGGTAATTTCTAGTGTTAGTTACTATCTAACCTTTTAATGCTGTGACTATGAAATCAAAGACAAGTATTGAGACATCAAGAGCATAATGGTAAAACTATTGGCAAGTCATTCAATCTTCATGTACCTCAGTTTCCTTATTCATAAATTATAAACAGTGATGTATATTATTCTTCACAGTGAGACTCTTACGATGCTTTAGAGGGAAAATCTATTGGGATGTACTTTATAATCTAGAAAGTCCTGTATGCACATATGTCCCATTAAGGGGATAAAATTGGTCCCCTTCTAGTCCAGTGAAGTTCTTCCTCTGGAGAACCCGGGAAGAAATGACATGTGTTAGACTCTAACCTACTGTATGTCAGGAGATCAGTATTCACAATCACCCCATGCAGTAGTCATTATGGTTCCTTTGGCAGATAAGAACGCTGAGGTGCTAAACAAATGAAAAATACTTTCCAATACATAAGATCTAGTACATTTGTAAGAGAGAGAACCAGAACGTTAATATAATCTTTTTTTTTTTAATTCTTGTTACTGAATCCATAATAAGATAAAGATGAAGATGGTGGTGGTGATGGTGATGGTAATAACACTGATGGTGACGATGATGATGGTGATGGTGATGATGATTTCTGGCAATGAGGATAAGAAATCTTTTCTTGAACACCAGTTATGAGCTGATTATTGTTCTGAGCACCAAGCATACAAAATTCAACAAAGTAGCTTTGCCTACATTACCTCATTGAACAAGAATCCAATGTACCGCATATTTTTATCTTCTTTTTCAAGCTAGGTGGAATTACTTGCTCATGCTCACACAACTTGTTAATGCTAGTTACCCAAACCTGTCCGAATCCTACAATGTATATTCTTAAATACTTGGAGATGGATTCAAATCTGACCTCATTTAGTTAAACATATAAACCTTTGTTCTTGTAACTCTGCCAGCTTACAGAAAATCATCTCTTGAACAAAGAACTCTGAAGTTGTGCTGAAGCCATAATTCATACAAACACAACAAACAGCAAAGATGATGAGAATCCATGTTATAGATTCCAGCAAAGCTACTTGTCTCATTTCACTTCCCTGGCCTCAATAGGGAAGCGGATGGAAGCCATCTTGCCATGGCTGACAAATACCAGCCCCAGAAACACAAGCCAACCGAGTGGGCGGCAAACTGGTGAGGAGGTGTCATGTTTGCAAAATGTTCCATCCTGATTTTCCATTTGGAGTTACAGAAGGCAATGTAGAGGTTGTTTTTCTCAACTCTTTAGAAGTTACTGACAATAAAATATTTATGGTACTTTGTACAAGTCAGAGACTGGATGTGGTCACTTCTGAGGTTTTAATTCCAAAGGGAAATGTGCTCAGCCCTTAAAAAATCAGCAACGTACAGAACAAGTGAAGTTTCCAACCAACAGCATCGGGCACTTAGGAAGATGGAGTTTCTCCCTTTTCCAGCATCTCAGAGGACCCTGTCTTGTCATTTAAAACCCTTCTCAAAGTCTGTGCACATTTTGGTGTCCATCCCAACTGGACTGTGGACTCTATGAGTAAAGGAACCTTGTGTCTGGTTTCCGTGTTTTTTTTTTTTTTTTTGGTCTATCACTGTTGCCTCAAATAGTGTCTGAGGTGCACACACACACACACACACATATACAAAAGCATTCAAAATGTTTTGTTGAATAAAAAATGAATCCCAAGATAGTCTCTTCATTTTTACTAGTACTAAGACATGTTCTGACTCACTCAGTACCTCAGGGCACTGAGAACAAGGTCAAAACCATCCACTGTTGCCGTGCATTATCGAAAAAAATTTCCCCATTGGAATATCCCAACATTGCACTGAAGCATTTCTTGCTGGAAAGGCATGCTGCATAGGGCTTCACCTGTCTGTGAAACTGCTGCAAATGCGTTATTATTGTCTGTTATTAATATAAACTAACAGTCAGAGCAGCTGGTATTCTTCGAACACCTTCTAAGTACCGGAAAATGTTAGTCACTTTATCTATCTATCTATCTATCTATCTATCTATCTATCTATCTCACTTCATCTCCACAGGAGCTAGAGTAATAAACTCACTTTTAGCACACCCACTTCACAGATAAGGAAACATACGGTCTTGAAGTGAATAAGTGCAAATCCAGATCTCAGATCTAAGTCTTTCTCCAACAATGAGGTCCTTTCCTTTATCTATAATTGACCTTTCTGTGGGCTAAGAGGTGGTATTTGTAAGAGCTATGGTAGAACAATTCACAATAAAATATTTTTGAGACATTCTGATAAGGCCTTGAAGTATCCTAGGCAAAATTAGAGGTTGCCACAAGACCTTGTTCCTGCCACCCTAAGATCCAAGACCCAGGTAAGTTAATCACGTTAATGGTGATAGTGTTACTGATAACATTATTGATATTAACAATAATACAATTAGAAGGGCTTAAGCCATAGGCTTGCCACTGCTCTAAATGTTCTATATATAGAACTTCTATCCAGGGAACTCACAGCCCGATTGTATGGGCACAAACATTATCCTCATTTGATAAAGAGTAGGCTTTGAGAGGCTAAGAAAATTATCTCAGGTCATGATGGGTGCACGAAGAAATTTGTACCAACCCAATTCTGAACTCAGAGCCTAGCCTATAATTACCATTATTTTTAACTTTTTATTTTCAAATAATCATAGAGACATAATTATACAGAAAGTTTCAAAAAAAATGTAGAAGATCATCTTGGGTACCCTTCATGTATTTTCCCCAGTGATAACCTCTTGCATAACTATCGTACACTGTCAAGACCAGAAAGTTCAACCGTTGTGACTGCTTTGCTATCAATACTAACCAGCCATCACCACTGCCATCCATCCCAGAGTGACAGCTGGTGCTGCCCATCACTGTCACAGATACACTTGTATGGACAGAAGGGCAGATATACAAGTAGAAAATCAAACCATGCAAATAAACATTGGCAAAGTAAGTTTTTGTAAGGGAAAGAACAGACAGATGAATTTTGAATTTTAATTCAACAGGTATTCTTCCCCGCCTGGGTATGCGGGAAACCTCCATCCTGAACAGACTTTCACAATCTATCTTCTTTATCCAGCCCACTGTTTTCTAAAGGGGGTGAGGTTCTTACGACTACCACCAGTGTAACGTCAGTGTCAAATTCACATTCAAGATAAATTTAGATGACTTGCTCCACTGCTAATACTACATTTAACCAAATCCACAAGACGAAAAGGATGGATTCTGTCCCCTTAAATAGCTGGCTTGCAGTTATCCTACAGATATAATTTGAGATAATATTGCTGTTTTACTTATTCCATCATAGCTGTCCAGAGTATTCTCTGCCTGCTTCTAAAGTAGGAAATTGATAGATTTAATGTGAGACAACTTTCTTTGTAAGAGAGGAAGAAGTCCTTATACATACAGACAGAACCAAATAGCTTGGAGGGACAGTAACTCTGCTCTGAATGCTGCTGACTATGGCATCCCACTAAGAATGTCACCAAGGGTCTCTTGCTAGATTTGGAAAATTGGGAGCATTAAGTCACATTAACAAAAGGAGAATCATATACCTTCCTCTTTGGGATAAGGTCACAGATGATGGAATGTTCTAGTGAAGAGAAAAGTAGACATTCTAGATACAAAGTAGTGCAAGGAGTAGACACCATCATCTTGGACATAGATAAATTCAGAATAATTTCTTTTTTTTTTTTAGACAGAGTCTTGTTCTGTCGCCCAGGAGGGAGTACATTGGCACAATCTTGGCTCACTGCAACCTCAGTGTCCCAGATTCAAGTGATTCTCCTGCCTCAGCCTCCTGAGTAGCTGGACCCTGCCACCACGCTTGGCTAATTTTCGTATTTTTAGTAGACAGGGAGTTTCACCATGTTGGCCAGGCTGGTCTCAAACTCCTGACCTCAGGTGAACCGCCCATCTGGCCTCCTAAAGTGCTGGGATTGCAGGCATGAACCCACTACTCCCAGCCAATTCAGAGTCCTTTCTTCTTATACCACATTATATAGTTTTTTACCTATCATAAAAGTTTATGCCCCACTTTTATCAACATATCTTCTATTTCTTCTTCAGCCCCTTCTCAAAGCTGGGTACCTAAACATAAGCCTAAACAGTGCAATGGCTTTGTGGAGGCATGATATAGTGAAAATTTAGCAACTACCTGCCACCCCCACATTGTTTATAAAGAATGTACAAAGCCAAGCATCTGCCTGTACTTTGAATTATTCAATTTTCTCACATGAAAACCATAGACCTCCCATAATGCTGTAAGCTCCTTAAGGGCAGGTGCTTGTCCATGTATCTTTAATATTTCCCTCTTTTTCTTTTGCATGTTGTAATCAGGCATTTGACATGATAAATATCGGTTGGCTTGCATTCACCTCACTTGTAGAAAGATGTCTAATCTGGTTACTGCAACAGGCAAAGATGATAAAATATGACCTTGTCTTTCATTGTATGTTGCATAAGTTTTAGCCTCTCATAGTTTGCCAACTGGAGAAAAGGGCTGTCATAAAATGAATTATAGTTGGGCTTGGAAGAAATGAAATTAGGAGAGACTGCCAGAAAGCAAGGTCAATGAACTATTCAAATAGGCAAGAACATGACACTCATGCAATAGTTTCTGGAGTTAACTATTGAGTACCTATCGGATGGCAGGGATTGTGCTAGGTTTGAGGGTCACAGTGGTGGGTAAGATGGACAAAGCCCAGGTACCTCTATAGCTACAGGCTGGCAGGAGTCACGGGATAGCCTAGAGATTTACAGGGCAATAGGGTACATGCCAAGAGAAGAGAAATGTAAGAAATGAAAGGATTTATCCGGTAAGGTTTTCCAGAAGAATTGATGTCTAACCTGAGAGTCTTGAAGGGTGAGCAGGAAATAGCTAGGTGGTAGGATATAGGTGGACAAAACAATGTGGAGAAAGGCCAGTTGTAATGTTAAATGTTAGGATAGAACATCTCATACTCAGAGTGTCAGAATCAAAGAAAACAAAGTAGAAGACAGCAATGAGGACATTTTGAGTCACAGGCCCTATAAAACATAGAGCCGGGTTCAATACCTGGAGCCTACTGGATTGTACGGCTCTTAAAGGCAGAGACCTAGATCTGTCTTACAGAACACCGTATCCTCAGCACTATCAGAATCGCATGCACAGAGTGAATGATCAAACATGATTTGGTTAAATCAAAGAGCAAATGCAACAATGATACATGCCAAGACAACGCTGTCTTGTGCATTTTCTTGTCTTATGCAAGGAAAGAAAGAGGAAGGGCAAGAACAGAGAGGGAGCTGATAATTTAAGTGACATTATGACATACCTTCTCAGTGGAAATAACTCAAATGCTTGCAATAGAAGAAATAAACAGAGGAAACAAGTAGTCGCTTTAAGTAACTAGGATGGAGGATGATTCTCTTCTCCATCACCATCATCACACTCTCTCAGCTGGTGTGTATTATTCTGTTCTCAATACTGCAAGTGAGGACATACCGGAGACTGGGTGATTTACAAAGGAAAGAGGTTTAATTGACTCACAGTTCAGCATGGCTGGAGAGATCTCAAGAAACTTACACTCATGGCAGAAGGGGAAGCAAACATTGCCTTCTTCACATGGCAGCAAAAAGGACAAATGCCAAGCAAAGCACGGGGAAAGCCTCTTAAAAAACCATCAGATCTCATGAGAACTCATTGCCCCCATGATTTAATTGCCTCCCACTGGGTGCCTCTCATAATACATGGAGATTATGGGAACTACAGTGCAAGATGAAATCTGGGTGAGGACATAGCCAAACCATATGATGAAGACAGGTTGTAAAGGTTATTGGGAGCATTTAAACACAGTCTTTCTGAGCCTTACATGCAATATTGAAAGAAAGTTAGGATGGGTATCATTCACATCCATTTAATGGAAGAAGCTGAGCTCCAGGTAACCAATGCCCAAATCAAATCTAGTGATTGGAATCCTAGATGTATTTCCAATGCGTCAAACTGTTCCCTTAGTTTTTCATCCATATGATCTGACAACTCTACTTACAATAATAGGCTTATTTGCTTGATGCATTTCTAGGTTTCCTCCATTTCTATCACATACACTTTTAAAGGGGGGAATAAAAAAACTGAATATGGACATTATGACAATTGAAACACAAAGTGGCTAGACCTCTCATAAGAACAAATGGGAAATACAACTTCACTGGCCTTAAAATTCAGTACAATCCAACTAAGAAGCAGCATGCAGTATTGAAGTTCCTACTATTTTGTAAGTATGTTCAAAGGAATTAAAACCAAACAGTTCCATCTTGGCAAGTGAAGAGCTAAGTTCAGTAACTGGCCCTGTCCCCATCGGAGGATCTCTAAGCCCACACATGAACCAGAGTCTCCACTTGAGACTGGAGAACCTATAATTCTTCACATGATTGATCAGTGCATAAATATTGTCTTCTGTAGCTAAAGGTGTGTGATTTCTTAAGGACATCTGCCTGACTGAATGCTGAGCCCAGTGGGTTGCAGCTTAGAGTACAGCAGGGCCTGACTGACTTGAGGAAGAAGAGATTTTGCATAATGTCAAGGTGCACCCAAGGAAGACGATGGGTTTTCGGAAATATGGAAAATGTTTGCTTGATTGGTAAATCAGAGGGAAGGAGCACAGCAGTGAGCAATCCGTTTTTGCAGCTACAGTGTAAAAGTCTGGCCCAATAATTGTATGAAACTTAGGACATTGTAGTTAATTGTCTCAACAACTCCGAGGTAGATAATCATAAGGAAACTGAGGCGGATCGATATTAAGTATGTCTAATTCAAAACACCGCCAAAAGACAGCCTTAATATATGTTAAATCGCAATTTTGGTCCATTGGTTTTTGCACAGTCTAACTGCCCACGGGTGGCATTCATCCTCTTCACTTATTGCTTTTGCTTACTTGATTTTTAACATGTCTATCTTCTTTAGATAGAGTGGCATATTCTTGGAATCAATGTAGCCAACAATTACCTCTATATTCAATTTTTAATTTTTCATGTATGTGACTTAAATGTATTGAACACATACTGTTATTGGTTGAACCGTCTTCTTTTCAGACTCAAATACTGAAGTCCCAGCTCCCAGTATCTCAGAATGTAACCTTATCTGGGAATGGGTCCATTGCAGATGTAAGCAGTTAAGAGGAGGTCATGCTGGAGTGGAGAGCAGGGTGGGCCTGTAATTCCATATGACTGTATCTTATAAAATGGGAAATTTAGGCAAAGGTAAGCACAATGCGTGAAGATGAATGCAGAGATCTGGGTGATGCTTCTACAAGCCAACGTATGCCAAAGATTGTCAGTAAACTCCCAGAAGATAGGAGAGCAGCATGGGGCAGATTCTCCTCCCAGCCCTCATAAGGAACCAGCCCTATCCACACCTTTATCTTAGACTTCAGGCCTCCAGAACTGTGAGCCAGCAAATTTCTATTTGAAGTCACCCAGTTTATGGTTCTTTGTTTTAGTAGCCCTGGAAAATTAATACATCTATTATGTGCTAGTCACGGAAGACACAGTGCTGAGCAATGCCATTGTGTCTACTTCACGGAGTTTGAGGTTCAGTGATAGAAATGCCAACAATTAGGTAGACAGCGAAGGATGCTGTGACATCTTAACCTCTCAGTCTGTGGCTTACGCAGTTACACTTAAGAGGAGAAAGTTGGAGCTCATAACAATTTTCATGCAATCTCATTTGCTCTCCGTGAAGCAGATATTGTAATCCTAGTCAGAGAAGTTTAAGAGTTTGCTAGGTGTTTTCACCCTGCTGTACTGACATCGTAGCCACTAGCCACATATGGTCATTGAGTGTTGAAATGTGGCCAGCCTGAAATGAGGTGTACTGTAAATGGCAACTGCACACCAGATTTCAGAGACATTGTACAAGAGAAAGAATGCAACATAACTCTCTGGTAGTATCAGTTTGATTACTTGTTGAGTGGTAGTACTGTAGATACACTGGGTAAATAAAATTATTCTTGGTTAATATATTGGGATATATTTGCTTGAATAAAAAACAGAAATTAAAGTCACTCATTTTGTTTTGCCTTAATATGACTACTAGAAGATTTTAAAAGAAACACTACATAAGGGATTCATAACTGTGACTATTGTTTTATTTCTGTTGGACAATGCTAGTTACATTCATGGGTTCAGGTATCACAGAGGCTGGGTTGGACCCATAGACACCATTATCTAGGTGATTAACAGAGCTGAGATTGAACTTGGACTATTTAAATTGGAAGCCCCATTCCTTTACAATACCAAAGTATTACCTTGGCACCAAACATGAACATTTTTAGAAACAGACTCACAGAGATACATTCAGAACAGGGACGCTTGATCCCCATCCCACCCCACACCCCGTATTTGTTATCTCAAAATTCTTCATTTTACCTTTCTGTACAATTACAGCATCAACCCCCAAGACAGCCTTCACAGAAGGCTGCTTCAGAACAGAACATAACTTTCACTTTACCAAATCCAACAAAGCTCCCAAGGCTCTGAGAATCTGTCTAAAGTACCTATTTGGGGACAGGAGAGGAAAAAGGCTTTTAAAGGCTTGTTTTAACTCTGTGTGAAATCAACTGACTAATATTTGTACTGGGCAGCTTTCTGCAAAGATGAAATAAACTCTCTACAAATAGCCTACAGAGCTCAGATATTCGCTGTGTATGAGGTCAGAGAAGAGCTCTTGAACATGCTCCAGTATGCAGAATGCTTAAGGCATCCGTAGGCATTCTGAGTTAGATCTTGCTCTGCAAGGTTATCCATTGAATTTGATCAGAAAGAAACTAGCTGTTTTTTAAAAGTCTCAGTGACACATGGTTGAATATCTTGCATTCATTGATTCATTCAAGATGTATTTCTTGACTATGTTTAGAAATGCACTAGAGGTACCTTTATCCACTGTGTTTGGCCCCCAGTAGGCTCACAATAAGCATTTGTTTTCACATTAACATAAAATATGCTCAGAGATAAGAAAACAGTCCCTGCTCAGATGCAGATTAAGATCTGGATAAAGAGAGATACCAAAAAAATCAATGATCAAATCAAGTGTCATGGGTTTAATAAGTATAAATGATTATAGGGGGCAAAGAAAAAAGCTCTCAATTAACTGGCTATCAAATGCTTCTTAAAGGATGTGATGGTTGAGAGGAATCTTAAGGAGACGTTGCAGTGAATTAGGTGCAAATTCAAGGGAGAGGAAAAGCACGCACTCCGCATCAGGGCGTAAAAGAAAACAGAAAACAGGATGATATGGCTGGAGTATATGTGTGGTGAGGATTTAGCAGGAACTGGGGCTAGAAAATGAGGTTGAGGGCATAGGAAGAGAAAGAGAAAATGACATATAAAGTAGTTTGGATTTCGTCCTTTAAGCAATGAGAGGACATTGAAGAGATCCATGCACAGGATTTGCATGGTCAGATTTGCGTCTTAGACCACTCTGGCCACTAAATGGCTGGTAGGCTGGAAACAAGAAAGGGTGGAGACATAGAGAGAGGCACAAAGTGACTGTGGTCACTTGCGGGAGACATGACAAAGCCAAGTGGAGACAGAGAAGCACAAATGAAACCAGAGGCTCACTCTCAGGACAATTTCTTTGCATACTTACAGGTACTAATGGCTTTAATCCTAATTTTTTCAGTCCATCCTGTCTCCAGTGCCAAACAATTTTCAAATGTGTATTTCAATAGGATTCTAGTGATATTTTTTTCTCTAAAAGAAAATACAACTTGGAGCAATTACATAATGCAAACTGTTTTCTTCTGCTCTGGAGTCTTTTCTATGAGAACACTGCAGTGATCAAATTTTTAAAAAATATGTCTTTGTTAAGGTTTGCATTGTTAGAATGTAAATATATTCAAGTAAACTGAGGCCTGCTATGAACATTGAATAAGGACAAGTACTAGAATACACATTGGGGGTAGAGAAATGGTATTGATTAGGATAATAATGAAGATTAAATCCATTTATATACCCTAAGTGACTGACATATATTACCTCATTATACCCCTGTAAGGGTTCTGAGTTAGAGATTACCATTCCCATTTAAAAGGTAAGGAAATTCAGCCAGGCATGGTGGTTCACATCTCTAATCCTAACACTTTGGGAGGCTGAGGTCAGGAGTTCAAGACCAGCCTGTTCAACACTGGGAAACCCCATCTCTGCTAAAAACAAAATTTAGCTGGGAATGGTAGCAGCATCTGTGATCTCACCTCCTCCTCGAGAGGCTGAGGCATGAGAATCACTTCAACTGGGAGGCAGAGGTTGCAGTGAGCTGAGATCGTGCCACTGTACTCCAACCTGGGAGACAGAGTGAGACCCTACCTCAAAGGTAAAACAAAATAAAAAGGTGAGGAAACTGAGGCCTAGAAGAAAGGTAGGACTTGTACACTGACTCACTGCTAATAGCAGATAGAGACAGAATGTGGACCCAGTCTAGTATCTTCCCACCACACACTGTGCTGTAGGATTTCTCTGGGATGTTCTTATTGGCTTCTCTGTATGGAAGTACTTATTAAGACTCCACAGGATTCAAATATACATTTAAATAGCAACTTCAATGAGATTTTGCTGATTTTTCAAAAAATAATCTAGTATCTTTGAGGGGACAAGAAAAAAAAGTAATTTATTTCATTAGGTTTTTGGGGAACAGGTGATGTTTGTTTACATGAATAAGTTCTTTAGTAGTGATTTCTGAGAGTTTGGTGCACCCATCACCCAAGCAGTGTACCCTGTACCCAATGTGTAGTCTTAAAAAAATGTAAAAAAAAAAAAAAAAAAGATTTCTGGGACTTAAAGACAGAATTATATTAAAATTTCAATAAATTCTGTACATGCAAAAAATGGACAAAGGACACAGACACTTCTCAAAAGAAGACACACAGCCAACAAACATGAAAAAACGCTCATAATCACCATCATTAGAGAAGTACAAATCAAAACCACAATGAGATACCATCTCACGCCAGTCAGAGGGCTATTATTAAAAAGTCAAAAAACAATAGATGCTGGTGAGGCTGCAGAGAAATAGGATGGATGATACACTGTTGGTGGGAGTGTAAATTAGTTCAGCCACCGTGGAAAGCAGTTTCAATATTTCACAAACAACTTAAAACAGAGCTACTATTCAACCCAGCAATCCCATTACTGAGTAAACACCCAAAGGAAAAGAAATTGTTCTATCAGAAAGACACCTGCATGAGTATGTTAATCACTGCACTATTCATAACAGCCAAGACACAGAATCAAGCTAGGTGTTTATCAATGGTGGACTGAATAAAGAAACCGTGGTATATATACATACCATGGAATACTATGCAGCCACAAAACAGAAAGAAATCATGCCCTTTGCAGCAACACGGATGCAGCTGGAGGCCATTATCTTAAGCAAACTAATGTAGGAACAGAAAACCAGTATTACATGTTTTCATTTATAAGTGGGAGCTGAACATCAAGCACACATGTTAATAAATATGGGAAAAACAGACACTGGGAACTACTAAATTGGCAGGAAGGAATGGAATAAAAAACTACCTATTGGTTACTACACTCATTACCTTGGTTCAATATACCCATGTAACAATCCTATGCATGTACTTCCTGTATCTAAAATTAAGAATGAAGAATTTTTAATGCAAAAAATAAAAGTAAGTAACACAGTTCCTAATATTAAGGAACTCAAGCATCTGGGAAGGAGAAACTTCTGCTGAGTTTTGGAATGCAAGCCACCTCCAGAGTCAGGAGACCCGATGTCCAAACGCTGGGTTTGCCTCTTACCAGGTATATGACCTTGAGTAAGTATCACGACCTCTTTGAGTGTTGGCTCCTCTCTTGCAATAGAGATACAAACTGCACACCGTTCATGGGTTATTTCTACAATAAATTAGGTCATGCACATAAATTTCCTATCACTATGCTGAACATCTCTGTGCTATTATTGTCATTTAAGAGAAGTGACTTGGATGGCAGTGTGCAGTGGGTTAAGGAAAATTTTCCAGAAAAAAAATAATCCATCAAATCCAGCCTGGGAGGAAAGGATCAAGTTGAGGGAGCAGAGAAAGAGTTTGATGCACCACATCCACCATTGCAAGCGAGCGTGGAAAATAACACACCAGCCCCCAGTGGTAGGAAGGGCAGAAATGTACTCCCCAAAATGTGCCTTTAAAATATTGAACTGAGCTTTGGTTCTGATTCACCTAAAAGCATTTAATGGGATGCTCACCTGTGTCTTCAGCAATGCCAATCTCATCTGAACACCCAGGCTCAGAACCAGAATTGCAATTGACAACCATCCCAGTCCAAAAAATCAGAAAGTGAGACCATCTGAATTATCTGTTCTCATCTTTACCTATTATAGCTCCCCAACTAGACATTGCTAACTCATGACATACTGTTTAAACCTCTATAACCACCCTCAGAGAAGAAATCATTCATGAGCCAATATGAAAATCTCAAAGAAAATAGGTGCCATTGCTTACGAGTGTGCTTCCTCCAATAACTGAGAAATTGTTTTGACTTTCTATTCGAGAATGCAAAATTATAAGAACCCAAACTAAAAGCAAGAGTTTACTAAGATAATGATAATGATGATGATGATCATGATGATGATGATTTTACCAGTGTTCTACTGTTGTTGTAACACATTACCAGAAACTTCGTGGCTTAACACAATGCAAACATATTCTCTTTTAGGTGTGATTTTTCACTGACATGAAGCCAATGTGTCACCAGGGCTCTGGAGGCCCTGAGAGCATCATCTGTTTCTTCGTCGTTTTTGAGCTTCTAATGACCACCTTGTGGTCCCTTTCTCCAACTTCAAAATGCATCACTCCAGTTTCTGATTCTGTTATCTCACTGTCTTCTTCTCTAACTCTAACTCTACACCTCTATGTCCCCCTTGTGATGACACTGGACTCATCTGGATACTATAGCATAATCTCTCCAATTCAATAGCCTTATTTAAGTCATGTCTGCAGAGTTCCTTTTACCATATAAAGTAACACAGGTTCCAGTGATTCGATGTGGATAGATTTGTTGGCATTACAGAGTCTACTGCAATGATTCCAGGGAAACACTGTCCAGTAAAACTTTCCTAGATAAAAGAAATATTCCATATCTTTACTGTCATTAGACAGTGGCTAATGAGCACGTGAAAGGTGGATAGTGTGACTGAGTGTGTTAGTCTATTTTTGAAATACCTGAGACTGGGTATTTTATAAAGAAAAGAGGCTTAATTAGCTCATGGTTTGTGCCAGCATCAGTTTGGCTTCTGGGGAGGTCTCAGGTAGCTTTCACTCATGCTGGAAGGTGAAGTGGGAGCAGGCATGTCACATGGTGAGAGTCGGGGCAAGAGAGAGGGAGGAGGAAGATGCCAACCACTTTTAAACTGTCAGCTCTCACAATAACTCACTATCGCGAGGACAGCACCAAGGACAAGCACTAAACCATCCATAAAAATCCACCCTCATGATCCAATCACCTCCCACCAAGCCATACCTCCAACACCGGGGATTAGCATTTGACATGAGATTTAGATAGAACCATATCTAAGCAGTATCACTGAGAAACTGAATTTTAATTTTATTTAGTGTCCTTTTAAGTAGCAATATGTGGCTAGTGGCTGCCATATGAGACGGGACAATTCTAGGGTAGGTGACAGGCAGTTCTCATTATGTCACCAAGTTTCTACAGTTCTAGGAGATTAAAGAATGATGATAGAGAAGTACCTGATACCTTGTCCTAAAGTCATTTAAACACAATCAGCACATCATTAAGTTCACTGAGATAGGAAAGCTGACCCCCATTTTTCAGCACCAAGGACAGAAACAAAACTTGCTTAGAATTCTCTCCGCTAATCTGCATTCCTCTTATTTGAATTTTTACAATATTCTGATTGGTAAATGAATCTTAAGGAACTGAATTTTATGCCTGCATAGATTATGCTGGGAATTCCAAATGCAGAATGCAGACAAAATCATGCTAAGTAGTCAGTGTATTGCAGAGTGTTTTTCCACCTTTTGCCATGGTAAATTTAATGCTGAAAATTGAGCTGGTTCCATAATATACAAGCATGGAACACAGGATTCTGATGGTGGAAAAGTGAACGAAACAGGCTGAGTAGAGTTTTATCAGCCTAGGCATTAGGAACATAGATGATTCTCATCAATATTCAGAATTACAAAAATGAAACACACAGAGTGGTACAATGAAAATTAGCCAGATATGGAAGATTGGCCAGAAAAGCTGTAAATTACTAACATTCAAATTCTTCCTTAAATTTCTGTTAAATACAAGGATGATTTTATTCCATTTGTCATAAAACATTTTTAAATAGAAATGAATAGTGTATCTATTAGGCCCGTTAGGATGCGGCACTTTAATGGAGAGTTTTAACAAGTTTTTTGTGGACCATAGAACCAAATGTCCCACTGTCTGTTAAGAATAAAGACCCTGAGGACTGGCACAGAGGTTTATGCCTATAATCCAAGCACTTTGGAAGGCCAAGGCCGGAGAACTGCTTGAGCCCAGAAGTTTGAGACCAGCCTGGGCAAAAATGGGAGACCCCATCTGTACAAAAATTGTATATATATGCTAGGCATGGTGGCATGTGCCAGAGGTCCTAGCTACTCAGGAGGCTGAGGCAGGAGGATTGCTTGAGTCCAGTAGTTTGAGGCTGCAGTGAGCCATGATCATGTCCTTGCACTCCAGCCTGGGTGACAGAGCAAGATGCTGTGTTAAATAAAAAATAAAATGAAATGAAATAAAGAGCCCAACTGAGGCATGCTCCTATTACGTAAACAAAATAATTTAGAGAGAGACAGAGCTAATTCAAAAGATTGCCTTGACTCCAGCCAAAAGACCAGGAGGAGAAGGGTCATGTGATTTCTCAAAGGAATTGTGAAAATCAGAGGGATCACACCACCTGTCTGGCTGACATTTGGTGTTTCTGGTCCTGCTCTCCCAGGCTGCTTCTGCTTACAGTGGAGTCACATCCCTTCAGCAGACTCAATCTTAAAGCAAAACCCAAGAAGGGTCCCTTACTAGGATATCAAATCAAAGCCAAAAACAAGATGACAAGTTGTATTAAATAGAATAGCAGTAGTGCAGGATTTAGAGTCAACCAAATTCACAGATAAAGAGCGTTCCTGCAGAGGAGACCCCAAGAAACAGGGATGTGGCATTGTCCAGAAAGCAAAGATGGGTAAGTGAGTGGTTTAGAAATTGGTTTCAGAACGAATCTCATTATTTGAATATCTTAGCATAATTAGAGGGCTGATGGCTTTAAGAGCCAGATTTGGGGGTGCAGGTTCAGTGAGAAGTATGAGCCATTTCTTTGTCTCTTTAGAATCTGGAGTTGATGGATTTCTAGGCCTACGACAGCTTTTGGAGTTTTCCAAGGGTGCTATGAAAAAAGAGATCATCAGTGTTAGATTTTAGGCACCTAAAGAAGATAAGGCACTGAAACAGTCTGAAAATCTATGTGTTTTCAGGATAATAAAGATGGGCTAGTGTCAGAGTGAAACAATCAGAATCAGAGAGTAGCAGGAGGTGCTATTTCTGGAGAAGGTGGGATTTGATTATATTTTTTACACGGTTTCTTTTTTTTTTTTTTGAGACATAGGAAAGCTTGTTTCACTAAGACTGGAAGATAATGAACAATCAGAGGTTTGCTGAAGTCTATCAACACCTCCCACCTCAACCAGAGTTGAACCTGGACTTATGAACTAGCACAGACCTTAGTTTCAATCTGTTTTCTTGCTTACAGTTCCTTCCCCAAAGTAGAATGTGCTCACCTGAGTTAACTGGGGAGTTAAACAAGTCATAGTTGAATTTATTTTAATTCTTTCCCATTGATAGATAAAAATGGAGAGTAGAGGTACATCATCCATTCCTTCTATGTCAGACTCAACCCCTCTAATTAAGAAGACAGCCTGGCTGGCTAGAAAATTGTCATCTACAAACAGTGAAACTAGAGTCATAGACAAATCCACTCTGGTGAGTAGCTACAAGTTCCAACAGAGACTCTGCAAACCTAATCTCACCAGGGATAGAGCCCCAGTAGAGCTGAGTCTTTCCAAGCCTAACAGAGCTGGCAGCTCCAAGATCAGAAACTGCACAGCTATTTATTATGAATGCCTGAGCTCTTGGAGAGACAAAGTGTCATTCTTTTCTCAGTAATGAGAAAAGCATCTGCCTTGAAGAAGGGGGGAAAAGAGTCAAATCAGACATTTCTGCCAATTTACTGTGGCTCAGAAGACTGAAGTTCTACACCCTCCTGCATTCAGAAGCCACATGGCAAAGATGTTCACTAAATGTAGCTGGGACCCAGATTTAAAGGGGCAGCAATAACACAGAAACACAGGGAGACACAGGCCTACCTTTCTGTCCATTCAAAATGAGCACTTTAGAGAGAGACACATCTGGAGTAAGATCCCTAGAATGTCATTCTTTATTATCTCTGACCAGGGACAATTCACTAACTTTTAAAACCACTGTACATGCATCATTAAAAGGTGGAAATAAAATCTTATCTTGGTGTGCTAAAGTGTGGATTAAAGATAATATGCATAATTTGGCTGGGTGTGGTAGCTCACACCTGCAATCCCAGTGCTTTGGAAGGCTGAGGTGGGAGAATCACTTGAGGCTGGGAGTTGAAGATGGGCCTGGACAACATAATGAGAAACCATCTCTACAAAAAATAAAGAAACAATTAGTTGGGCATAGTGGAGTGTGCCTGTAGTCCAAGCTACTTGGGAGACTGAGGTTGGAGGATTGCTTGAGTCCAGGAGATGGAGGCTGGAGTGAGTGATGATGGTGCTACTGCATTCCAGCCTGGGCAGCAGAGCAACAGAGTGAGACCCTATCTCAAATAATATAATTATTGTTATTACTGTCTCTCGAAACCTCAGTTTTTTAATCTCTAAAATGGGAACAGCAAAAGTAGCTACAACGTAAGATTATTTTGAAGATTAAATGGGATTAATACATAAAGTTCTTAGCATTAGGACCTGGCACACATTAAGAGATTCATAAATGTTTGCTATTTTAAGAACAATGAATAAATACTTGCCAAAAGGTACCTCAGGCAACTCCTGGCATTTAGTAAATGCTTAACAAAAGACCTGCTTCTACATTGCTCAACCATTAATACTCTTACATAAAAAAATAGGTATCAGTTACAGGTTCCCTAAAGTTACCTAACAGGGCAGGCCTAGGAGAAAGAAAAGGAGAAACAGTGAAACAGAGACAGACAGAGGCAGATCAACAGAGAGATTTGGACAGAATGAGAAAAATGAAGACAAAGCCAGACATAGACACGGAGAGACAGAGACACTGAGATTCACAGCAAGATTTTATAAAGATAGACACAGATAGATAGGTAGGTAGATATAATGACAGAGCAATAGAGAAATAGATAATAGCTGAATGTATAGAGAGTGGACATGTGAAGTATATAGTATTGATGGATTGATGAACATACAGACAAAGAGAATGATAAAATAATAGACAGTAGATAGGTAGAGCATGAATGCATAGATGGATAATGGATGTGAGAATGTATAGATGGATAGATGGATGGATTGATGGATAGATGGATGGACAGACAGACAGACAGGTAGGTAGGTAGGTAGACAGATGTATATACAGACAAAAAAAATGATAGGTAGATAGTAGATAGCTAGATAATGGATGTGAAAATGCATAGATGGGCAGATGGATGAAGGGATGGATGGATGGGCTAATGTATGTATAGACAAATAGAGTGATAGGTAGATAGTAGATAGATGGATAATGGATGAATGTATAGATAGATAATGAATGTGAGAACGGATAAATAGATGACGGATTCATATCATACCAGCTACTGGGGAGGCTGAGGCAGGAGAATCACTTGAACCCAGGAGGCAGAAGTTGAGTGACCTGAGTACAGACAGACTGAACAGCAAGCAGACGGTAGATAGACAATGGATGGATGTATATATAGATAATGAATGTGTAAATATACTGTGATAGAATGATAGACAAACAGAATGACAGAACGACAGTAGACAGAGAGATAGACAAGAGCAGATAGATATAGAGAGGTCCACATATATCTGTACATAGCTATATATCTTAATGTATACCTATCTACCCACCTAGCTATAATAAAGGAGAAAAAGAAGAGGATAAAAAAGCAGAATGAGAAAGGGCAACTGCACAGCCACCCCTTTCACCAGCCCAGAACACCACCAGGCTAAGCGCGTGTGTGGAGGGAGCTGGAGCCCCTCCTGCCTGTGGGGATGAGCATGCTGCAGATGAAGATGTGAGCAGGAGCAGCCCATCAATCACAATCACGCGGGGACATGGGAGCACGGCAAGAGGATTAGCACTCCAGCCTGCTCAGGTCTCTTCCTTCTAACAGCATCTCTTTAATTAAACAACACCTCCAGTGATTACTTCCGCCGAGGTGCCCCCTTCATTCACAAGGCCGGCCTCTTGTAATCTAGGCTCCAGAGTTAATTAGAAAAGAGGCCCTGAAAAAAAAAATCCATTCCAAGGGTGGGAATCCCTGAGCAGAAATTACCGGATGCCGGTAATAAAGATTTGCTTTTCCTTGGAATTGAGATTGACTGTTAAACGGCCTTTATTAAGCTGCCACTTTTTTTCTACCCAGGACCTCTCCAATAAAGCTATCAGGATCTTACTGAAGAGGCTGTTAGCTTGTCCAAGTGGTGAAGGAGGAGGCACTTTTACAAGCTGCATCTGGATTGCTCTGGAGAATGTGGAGAGGTCTGAGTACATGTGTGCGTGTGAGAGTATCTGTGAGTGTGGTGCTTAGTGTCAGTGCGTGTTTCTGTGTGTGTGTGTGAACAGGAATGGGAGTGGATACTCTACTGTTTGCTTGGTGCACGGGAGGAGAGTTAACAGGTGAGAATTCTGAAGCACGGAAAGAAATTCACACTTTAAGTTCTTCCATTCATTCATTTATTCAACTAATGTTTAGTGTTCTCCTATTTCATGCAGGCAAAGTTCACTGTGCAGAACATTTAACGAGATGAATTTCTCACTGCATGGAGAGTGCCTTTCAGTATAGGAGACAGGACACTGACACATAAAAACATCGATATGAAGTACAATGACCCATAAATGTGATGAAGATGAGGGCCTGGAGCAAGACACTGAGGGGTCTGCTATTTTAGATAAAGTAGCTGAAGAAGGAGTCTGCCATGTGGACGGTTATCTTGGAGGAAATCAGCTGAGGCAGTGGGAACTGAAAATTCAAATCCCTTGAAGTGGCCAAGCGCAGTGGCTCACACCTATAATCCCAGCACTTTTGGAGGCCAAGGTGGGTGAACCACCTGAGGTTAGGAGTCTGAGACCAGCCTGCCCAATACAGCAAAACCCCATCTCTACTAAAAATACAAAAAGTAGCCAGGCATGGTGGCAGGCACCTGTAATCCCGCTACTCTGTAGGCTGAGGCAGGAGAATTGCTTGAAGCTGGGAGGCAGAGGTTGCAGTGAGCCGAGATTATACTACTGCACTCCAGCCTGGGTGACAAAGACTCCATCTTAAAAAACAAAAGCAAATGCCTTGAAGTGAGAAGTTTGAACTAACTGCAGCTTGGCAAGGAAGGTAAACAAAGACAGGAGTTGATGGAAGCTGAAGGGGCAGGCAATGTTGGAACTCTGACTCTCACATGGCTTCTCTCCTGGTAATAGACCTGGATCTCTGTCCAGTCCCCGAGGCCTCAGCTTAATGACTTATTTCTTAGCCTCTGCTCCAGAATGGCCGGAGACACCACCCAGATCATAACAGATGCCTTCTATCAGGCCTTGATGTCATTAAATGAGCTCATCATATGAACTGGACACTGTGAATGCCAGGTGGTTCATTTGCCTTCCCCTGAATCCTCAAGTCACTCTACAGGGGAGATACTTTTATTATGCCCAACTTATGGGTGTAGACATAAAACCCAAAGAATTTAAGTGATTGGCCCAAGGTAAGATTAACTGGACAAATCTAACCATCCACATAGAAAAGACACAAGGCCAGGCGTGGTAGGTCACGCCTGTAATCCCAGCACTTTAGGAGGCCAAGGTGGGTGGATAACTTGAACTCAGGAGTTTGAGACAAGCCTGGCCAAGATGGTGAAACCCCATCTGTACTAAAAATACAAATATTAGCTGGGTGTGGTGGTGTGCGCCTGTAATCACAGCTACTCAGGAGGCTGAGGCAGGAGAATCACTTGAACCCGGGAGGCAGAGGTTGCAGTGAGTTGAGATTGCGCCACTACACTGCAGCCTGGGTGACAAAGCGAGACTCCATCTCAAAAAAAAAAAAAAAAAAAAAAAGACGCAAAGACACAAACACACAAAGACCCACAGACAGTACAGTGAAGTTGCAAACACACCAACTGGTAGCATAGAAGAAGGATCAGAATTTTTTTTTTTTTTCTGTTAAGGGCCAGACAGAAAACACTTTTAGCTCTGTGGGGCTTATACTTTTGTTGCCACAACTCAGCTCCACAGTTGTAACAAAACAGCAACCATGAACAATATGTAAATAAATGGGTGTGGCTATGTGCCAATAAAACTTTATTTACAAAAATAGGTGGTGGGCCTACAGACTGACACTTGCTATTAAGTATAAGCTGATAACCAAATGGACTTGGAGAGCCATAAAGGATAGTAAAAGGATTTAGCATTCAAACATGAGAGAGTTGGGAAACATTATATATATGTACATACATTATGGATACATACACATTATATATGGATGTGTTTCACATAATGACAAAGTAGATGTCAGTTAGGCACATGTTTAGAAAGAACAGTCTTCTATTTAAAACCTCTCTTTATAATCTTGAGGTGCAGGCTCTTGCCTGGGGGAGTAAGGACATCCCATTTGGGGGTTGAGAATTGCTTCGGCCCAAGACAAAAGCCACATTCTCAGTTCATTCAACTCATTCCCTGTCATGTTGCAGAACTAAAAAAAGCACACGTGGGAGGCTGAAGCATCCAGCTGGATTCAAGGAAAACCTATTAAGCATGTTAATCTATTTGTAATTCAACAAAGAGAAAATAAAAGTACAAGGTAAACTGCAGAGGATGGTAAAACGTCTTTCAGAAATGTATAAACAACAGCCCGGAGCAAGGCGAAGCATTAAATAATCACTGTGTAGTCTGCCTGGAAACATGAGGGGAAAGCAACACCCGAGTGTGCACTTGTGTGTGCATACATAAACAGAACTGGCCATTACAGGTGAAACACAAAATCACAGGTAGGTCAGCGAACATACCTGTCCCTCAATTATTAACTAATATGTCTACAGCAGGTGGAAACACTTTCCTACATGATGGAATAAAACTTCTCTATTCACCTATGTCAAATCCTCTGTTATTAAAAAAAAAAAGGTGGATTAATGCTGGGGAATGTAAGCCTGCATATGTATTTTGATGTGCAAAACATAAAAATGCAACTCAGTTATGAAAACCGAGACAGTATCACACTCCTCAATAGTTTTGAACAAGCTGGGTCATCTGAATTGGGACAAACATCTTCTTTACTTTCCTGATACTGACAATATCCTTTTTCATCCAATAGCACAAAAGTGGCCATTAAATGAGAAAAAAACAGAGCCCAGAGACTATCCATGCTAGTTAGATTATAATAACATGAACATCTGGGAGCTGTTAAAAAAAAAAAATACCCAAGGCCAGCGGGTGCCATGGCTCACACCTGTAATCCCAGAACTTTGGGAGGCAGAGGTGAGGAGGTCACCTGAGGCCAGGAGTTTGAGAAAAGCCTGACCAACATGGTGAAACCTCATCTCTACTAAATATACAAAAAATTAGCCGGATGTGGTGGCATGTGCCTGTAGTCCCAGCTATTCAGGAGGCTGAGGTGGGAGAATTGCTTGAACTCAGGAGGTGAAAGTTGCAGTGAGCTGAGATTGCGTCACCGCACTCCAGCGTGGGTTAACAGAGCGAGACTCCATCTAAAAAAACAAAACAAAAACAAAAACAAATACACAATGCTGGTGGAAAAGGAAAATGGCACAGCCACTTTGGATAACAATAATAAAGGTATCTTACAATGTTAAAGCAGAACTTACTACTTTGAAGGATTTACCTCCCCAAAATGAAGACATGTGTCCATATAAACACATGTACTCAAATTCCACAGCATTCCTAATAACCAGAAACTAGAAACACATGTCCATTATTGGGTCTGTTGAATGGATAAACACATCTTGGTATATTCCTACCATGGCATGCCACTCAGCAATAAAAAGGAACAAAATGTTAATACGTGCAACAATGATGGATGATTCTCAAAACCTCTATGCTTAGGGAAAGGACTCAAAGACAAAAGATCACACATAGTATAATTCCATTGAGATGAAATTCAAAACAATAGGGACAGGAAGCTGATACATACTTGCCAGAGGGTTAGGGAATTGGAGGTAGAAGAGACTGAAAATAAGGGATAAGGAAACTTCTTAAGGTCAAGGAACTGTAGTGGCAGTTGTGAGGTTGTATATGATCACCAAAATTCAAAATGTACACTTAAGTGGATGAATCATATTGTATGTAAACCATCACTTAAGTTTGAAAACACCTGATGCTCAGCCTCTGCTACAAATCAGTTGAAGCAGAATTTCCCGGGATGAAAAGTGTTTTAATTATGCCCAGGCCTGGCTTTTAACCCTGGATGCAAAGCCATATGGCCCCAGTAACCTGTTGTCTTGGGTAGCTGGACTTACACCCAACTCTGGAAAACCCACCTTTAAAACGCCAATATTTCTCAACCTGTAGGATAAATAAACAAGTATTCTATTATCAGCCATCCCAGTAAGAACACTGCCCTTTCTACATCCTCAGTCCAAACCTGCACCCTCAGGCAGTATTATGTAGATGACAAGGTTGGCTTCCCAGGCAGTTTCTGGGTATCAAAGATACACAAGGTCCACTATGCACTAAGTGCTTCTTAGGTACAAGACACCACAAAGTGCTTATCTAGTATACTCATATTTTCACATGGCACACATTATTGCCATCTTTTTTTACACGTGAGGGAAATGAATCTAGAGAAGATAAATAACTTGGCCAAATTCACAGGTTCAGTAAGTTTGATCTGGGATACAACATCAGGTCTGCCAGATTCTGAAGCCAATGCTCTTTGTCAATAATCCAAGTATCGCAATGGTTTACTTTAAGTCTCTCACAGCATCCAGAAGGGACCCAAAATAGTTGGACAAGCCTATTTCCACGGTCACATAGTAGACAGTTAATGAATATTCCTCACTGCTTCTGAGATCCCAATTCCAGCACAGCCCTGGTACACTTGGAGCAACAGTTCCCGTCTAACTTGGGGAAGGTGAATAAAAGGGTAGCACCTTTGAGTGATGAGGGTGGCTTCCCTCTCCTCCCACGGTGTTCCAGGCTGAGGGGCCCAGGTTCGTGACCTGGGAAAATCAACTGTCAGTGATAGGCACATTTTCAGATCCCCTAGCCAGGGGAAAGTCAAAAAGGGAGTTAACTGCAGGCAAAAGCTGCCCCCCTCTTAGCCTTTGTGTCTGCAACCTCCAAGTCCATCTCCAGTACATGGTGTTCAGTATTTGAGGACAGAACATCCCGAGCTTGTGGGAGGACTCATTTACATAGAGGTGGGTAGGCAGGGGCTTACCAGCACATCCAAGAACATAAGCAAATACGCCCAAGAAGGAAAATTCCTTCATCACTGTGGGTTCTAACTGCAAGCAGGGGAGCCTCTCCCTGATAAGAAGTGCCTGTCACAGCATCTTCTTCCTCCTGGGCTCTCTTGGAAAGCAGACTGAGAATTTGTATACCTGGAGCTAGGCAATATCCTCATGACTGCTTTCCAAAACAAATCCCAGGCAATCAAAGGGAAGATGCATGCAAACTCTTGATTTAACAAAAAAGAAGAACTGCTGGAGGGAAAATGGAAGGAGGGCCTGAAGAAGTACAAGGAGAATTTCATCAACAAGGCTACTGCTGGAGCTGCTGCAACAATCACCATCAGCTGTGTAGACTGAACAAGCGTCTTTGAGCTTCATTTCCCTCGTCTATAAGGTGGGACTGTAACCCCTCCCACTAAAGCACTTCACGGAATTACTGCAAAGATGGAATTAATGAGGATGATTGTAGCTGACACTGTTTGAGCTCTTACAACGCAATGCACCAGGCACCGTGCCCAGCATTCTGCATGTATTAGATTGTGTAACCCCTCATGCAACACAATGGGATAGAGGCTACAAAATATTATTGTTATGACTACAGAACAGGAGTGTTTGTTGCTGCGACAACCATCACTAGCCCTTGCTATGTGTGGACAGTGCACTGCTTGATTTATATGCAATACAGACTGCCCAGACTGAAGACTTTTTTGACTTTACAATGGTGTGAAAGCCATGCCATTCAGTAGAAACCATATCTGGCGTTCTCACAATAACCACCCTGTTTTTCGCTTTCAGTAATGCATTCAATTATTATATGAGATGTTCAACACTTTATTCTATAAGATAGGCTTTGTGTTAGATGCTTTTTCCCAACTGTAGACTAATATAAGTGTTCTGAGGACTTTTAAGGTAGGTGAGGCTAAGCTGTGATGTTCAATAGGTGAGGGGTATTAAGTGCATTTTTGATTTACTATGTTTTCTACTTATGATGGGTTTATTGGAGTACGATCCCATCATAAGTCAAGGAGTATCTGCAGTTGATGTCATACTGAAAGCACTCTTATAAGGTTGGTACAAGGAATATTACATATGTTTTCAATAGAAGATATTGTTATTTGTTGTTACCTGCAAGATTCCTTTAGGGATTTAATAGCCCCTAGCCTACTATTATCTGAAGGGTAAGTTAACTTTCAAGTCAGCCTAGCAGCAAGTAAGATCAAATTAACGTATGATAGATTCTTGCTAACTCACCAAAAGAGAGTAATCTGCACTACAGAGGCATCTCAATATTCCACCAAAGAAGAACAATTTATATTATGAAAAGTATCTGAATGATTTAGCAGCAATTTATACCAAATGTCACTTGAAATATGTGCATAAATTCTATAGCAGTATCTACAGAAATATGCACAAGTTTAGACGTTATATAGATAATACGATTTATATTATTCACAAAACTGTAAGTACCCTGACAATGGGGGCTATATGTTTCTTGCTCTGTATTTTATCCTGAGTACCTCTGAGTCTTTACTCTGTTCCATTTGTGTTACTCAGTTTCTAATCCAGACAGCCTTGTAGAGTACGTGGCATCATCCTCATTGAGCAAACGGACAAAACTGAGGCTCAGAGAGGGAGGGAAACTGTCTAGATATGATAAGGAGCAATTAAGAAGAGCTAGAATTCAAGCCCTGGATGTTTTGTCTCAAGAGCCAGGGTTCTTTGTCCATATCACTTTGATATCATGCATGGCGGGCAACAGCCCTAAAAGCTGTAGGAAAGACACTGCCCCTTGAGTCTCCCCCTGCCCCTCCCTCCCAGGTCCCTCCACTTCCCCTCAGAGAGAAGCAGCCCCAGGAGGACAACTTTTATCCAAGAGGCTGTTTCAATTCCCAGCAGCTTTATGCTTCCTTGATAAGTGCCAAGGCCCAGCAGATCATTAATTATGACTTCTCACAAATGGCTTCCCACATCCCCTCGCAGGCAAGCCTGTGCCCTCGGAGGGAAGAGGATTTCTCAGCAGCTGAAAGTGGCCTGTGCTTCCAGCTCCACACACAGCTCTCAGCACTAAACCTGCTCATGCGGCACCGAGGCCTTCAGGCAAGAGGAAATCCGCAGCTGAAAATGAGTCTACGCTTGAAACAAGGAGGTGATGGAAACAGGGCTTGCAGCTTTCACAAAGTAAATAGCATAATTAAAAAAAAAAAAAGAAAGAGCTGGTGACAATTAGAACAAAGAACTAATAATTCTATCACATTTATTTTTCTCAAAGGTCTATTGAATTCACTTTCTCATTTGTGGAAATGAGAAATTTTCTGAGCAACCACTATGTACTAGGCCTTATCTCTCTTTTTTTTATTATTTCTTTTGCTTTTTCTTGTGGAGATGGAGTCTGGCTCTTGTCGCCCGGGCTGGAGAGCAATGGCATTATCTCTGCTCACGGCAACCTCCGCTTCCCGGGTTCAAGCGATTCTCCTGCCTCAGTCTCTCGAGTCGCTGGGACTACAGGCGCAAGCCACCATGCCCAGCTATTTTTTTTTTTTTTTTGTAGAGTTGGGGTTTCACCATGTTGCCCAGGCTGGTCTCGAACTCCTGAGCTCAGGCATTCCGACTGCCTTGGCCTCCCAAAGTGCTACGTACAGGTGTAAGCCACTGTGCCAGGCTGGCGTTCTCTCTCTTACTCCTTTAAACAGTACAAGAATAGCGTTACTAGCTCAGGTTTAAAGAGAGGGAAACTGAAATTGACAGAACACACAGAGTAAGGACTAGATGTCTGATCTGTCCTAGCTCTAGCCAAAACCCCAGCTTGCTTCACAAGGCCCAGTGTTGCAGGCAGAGCAAGATGAATATCCCCCCCACTCAAAGCTCAGAAAACTGGAACTTAGAGACTGTGTGTAGCTGCCCAAATACACACAGCCATAACAAGAAAGACACTAGATATTCTACCTTCCTTAAGAACATGATAATGAATACTGCACATACTGTTCAGAAGAAAGACAGGTGTTTACTGAGTAGACACAGGGCCATCAGGGGACGAACATCAGGCAGGAACTAGCACATACATGTCGACTTCACTTCTGACCAGGCCCCAACATTTGCATTTTCCTAGGAATTTAATAACCGTTGCTGACACAAATTGGGAAGGGGGACCTCTCAGATAAAACCTCATATTTAAGCTGAAAATGTCTACCACTAAAGCAAACTATTGAGCGCTGTTCTGGGGAAGACTTTTCACATCTAGCTTTGTTACAAATTCAACATGCTGCGGAGAATGTAGAACTGATGCCATCGTCACACTAGAGAATTCCAGCTCCAGTCACCTACACAGGCTAGAGAACCGAGTGGAACAAAAGCAGAAGGAGCTACATCCTTCCATCTCTGAGCTGTGGTCAGACGCGCGGAGCCTGTTTCATACTTCACACCCCAGGCCCAACCGGCAGCCTTCACCCAGAATAAGGCAGGCTCCTGAGTCCTTTCCCGTAGACAGAAGCTCAAGGGACATCAAGTGTCCTGCAAGCAAGGAAGGGCTGAGGAACCGGCAAGCATTGTAGAGTGAAATATCTGGCTGTATGCCAGGAACCATGCCTCATACCTGTAATCCCAGCACTTTGGGAGGGTAAGCCAGAGCATAGATTAAGCTTAGGAGTTCAAAACTAGCCTGTGCAACAGAGCGAGACCCCATCCTTACAAAACAATACAATAAAATAAATTAGCCAGTGTGATGGTGAGTGCCTATAATCCCAGCTACTTGGAAGGCTGAGGCAGGAAGATTGCTTGAACTCAGGAGACAGAGGTTGCAGTGGGATGAGATCACACCACTGTGCTCCAGCCTGGGGGACAGATCAAGACCCTATCTCTAAAATTAAAAAAAAAAAATCTGGGTTTTAATCCACTTCTCCCCTCCACTATCTGAGTGCACTCCTGCCTCTGACTCCACTTTCGTGTTTTCAGATTAGGGATAAACTCATTTACTCTCCCACAGTGGCTGGCAGGTCTAAGTGAGATTGCATCTGCAGCGAGGCTAATACAGTGTTTGGTCCATCACAGGAACCAAGGAAATGATGGTCCTCTCCGCTTCACTCATCGAATTAACAAATTACCCCAGTTCAAGATGCAACAGAGCTATTTCAGGTGCTGATTACAAACATAGAGACCCAAGCAAAGGAGGTTTTCGACATCCCCAGGGTATCATTGGCATCTAGACAGGATCCATTTGTTTAGCAAGTAGCACACAAATCCGGCAGTAACCAGAGTCAGTTTCGGGTTACTTTTAGCTAAAAGGAAAGCAAATGGATTGAATGTTTCATATTCAGAGGTTGAGGTTTTTGTTGCATTTAGTGAAAAGCTGGCAAAAGTGGCTTCTGAAATAACTCGAATCATTCATAATGGTGACTAATTCAATTTGCGTCAGAAATCATCTCACTGTGGGGTGCACCAACGCCTAGCATCAAGGATCTCAGGGTTAGAAGGAACTTCAGACAGGGTACCAGGGACTTCAGGGACTTCCCCTTTCCAGCAGCTGCAAACTGCAGCCCGTACTGTGAACACTAAACCATTTTCTCTTCAGCAGCTCAGATTGCTACACTGTTTCTCTAACTCTCCTCCCACTCCTCACTCCCTTAAAAAATCTTTCCCTTTAGATGTATTTTTTTTCCCCTGGGCCACCTGGAGTAAAGTCTATCTTCCTCTTGCGATCCCTTTTAGCTATTTGAACAAGGTGACTCTCTGCCCTTTGTGTGTTCTCTTCCTTCTACTCACTGATAGTTCTGTCAGAATGTGCGGAAGACTACCTTACATGAAGATAGCAACATTTTCTATATATCCTGGGTAAAGTGAAAAGCTGTCAAAAAACTTTCTCGTACAGATGCATTCTCACAAATTCTCATTATTTAAAACATATGGGGTTCAACTGCACTCCTTAATCATCAGGTTGCGAGTGCTCATCCATTTGAAATGCACTTATTCGATTTGGAGTTAATTTTCTCCATGGCTTTAAAACAGTGTAGGGAGGAGGAGTTCAAATTACATACTTATGAATCAAAGTCAAAGTCTCAATTATGTGCGGGAGTGCAAAGGTTCAGATCAAGCAATAAACAATAAGATGCTTTGAGATGTCTGTGTTAGAACCTGCTACCAGCCCTAGGAAAGCCCTCTGATGTTTCCTTTTTCGAAGATTTTCCTAAGCTCAAGGTCTGTTTTCCACCTACCTTCCTCCTAGCTGTGTGGTTATTGGAAGGGAAGGGAAAGGTTATATTTGCAGTGGATGATGCTGCATCCAATGCCACCTTGAAGTCTGAGGCTAGTCCCCAGGGCCCAAGGAATTAAAACCCACGCAGTGAACTTGACTTGCATGTAGTTACTGCCATTCTAATACGGTGAGAGCAGCTTAGGGGTCCCAGGAACATGTAACTCAGGCCTTGCCATATGGAGCCAGCCGGAATCTGTCAAGTTCGCTTAGTACATTTTCTCTTTGGGGAGTCAGCCAGGCAATCACATTCGGGGGGGCAGGAGGGAGAGGCAAGGAATGTGGACAGGAAGGGGCTGTGAAACATTGAAGTTAATGCTGATGTAAAGCCAGATGCACAACCACCCTCCCGCCCCCACGGGTAAACCCTCTTTTCATAGACCCAAACTGGAGCCCATGTCCCAACGATTTAAGGCTGTTTGGGGATGGAAACTGAAATAGATTATATGAATATATGTATTTCAGGAAGAAGTAATAAGCATGTTTCTCATTGTCGGTGGATGAACCACATTTGCATCAACGTCTGATTTCTGCCCTGAACGACCCAAGAGACAGATATACCAATTTCAGCATCCACAAGAATGCCATTTTTTTTTTGTAGTTGGTTTTGTGATTCTCATGTGTGATAGATCTTATGAACAAAAAGTAGCGAGAAAAAAAGGATACAGCTGTTGGGGGAGGAAAATAAAGAAACTTGCTGTTAGGGAACACGTTACCCACGGTTCCATCCTGACAGCAATTGCCAGATACACTTCCCAGCAAGGAAAGGAGGGCCTGGGACTCCGCACCAATACAATTCCACTGTGATGGATGGGTGAGGATGAGGGCAGCTACGTAAAGCTTTGGGGGAAGAAGCCAGAATTGAAAATGTAATCTCCATTTCATACTTTTCACCGATATTCAGCATAAAAGCAATGCTGGTCCATTCAATGCAATTTATATGCAGCCTCATACATCTTTGCAGGGATTTTGTGGGGAGACCAAATCCTACCGACATCCCCTTGTTTCGTGGTACAGATTTGCAAGGATACAGAGCAGTGCTTCAGAGGGGTCTTTCTGGGGAAATGAAGTGAGGGATTTAATTTTGTACAGTTTATAGAGTGTGCCCCAAAGGTGAAATTTCCAGGCATTCTTATCCCTTGGAGATGCCAAGACTTCATTTTCAGAATGTTTCTCATTTAGCCCCCTACTTCTGCAAAAGAGTTGACAAAACCAACTCGAGTTTGCCTCTTGTAACTTCTGAGTTATGTGAACCTTGGCAAGTTATACCATCTAATAGTTGGGATGTTTAATACAGTAAAAGTAACCAACATTTATTAAGTGATCTTTATGTGTCAGGCATTTTTCAAAGCATGATGTTTATGTATATATATCATCGCATTGAATCTTCACGTATTCCAGATGAAGAATCTGAAGAAAAGAAAGCATTAAGGAAATGGATAAGGCCACATCTTGTAATTGTGAGAGTGAGAATTCAAAGAAATATTCTGACTAGGCCAGAAGTGTTGGCTCATGCCTGTAATGTCAGCATTCTGGGAGGCCTAAGTGGGAGGATTGTTTGAGCCCAGGAGTTCAAGACCAGCCTGGGCAACATGGCAAAACCCTGTCTCTAGTCTCTACAAAAGCTACAAAAATTACCTGGGTGTGGTGGAGCATCCTGGTAGTCCCAACTACGCAGGATGCTGAGGCGAAGAATTACTTGGGCTCAGGAGGCTAAGGTTCCAGTGAGCCATGATCAAACTACTGCACTCCAGCCTGGGTGA
Source organism: Cacajao melanocephalus (assembly GCA_963573385.1). Classification (NCBI taxonomy): domain Eukaryota; kingdom Metazoa; phylum Chordata; class Mammalia; order Primates; family Pitheciidae; genus Cacajao; species Cacajao melanocephalus. The sequence continues at coordinate 38,777 of CAUYLG010039601.1, forward strand.
CAGAGTGACACCCTGTCTCAAAAAAAAAAAAAAATTCTTACTCTAGTGGCTCTTCTGTGGGTTACTAAACTGTCAGATGCGGTGTGAACTTCTTACCCCAGTTCCTGGGACATACTAATCACTAAATAAATGCTATCTTGTAACTTTATAATCTGTTACCAACATGTACTCACATTAATAACTTTCAGGTGCTCTGTTAGCTACCCTAATACTTTAACACAATCCAATTCTCATATGGGGAAACTGAGGCTCAGATAGGTTCAATAACTTGTCTAAGGTCATTCACATGGCAAGCAGCAAAACCAGAATTATAACCAAGAGCTCAGATGCCAAAAACATGATCTTAGCTATTTCTCTCTACAAGAATGCCCATCCTTCAAATCTATTAATCAGTAGCTGCATACTCCTCCCTTTGAAGGAGTGTTGAAAATAGAACTACATACTCCTCCGTTTTGGTCTTGAGTAATCTCCCTCCTGAGTTGCTATGAGTCAAGGGAAAATGAAAGAAAGGAACAGAGGTGTCTCCTGGGTCTCCACGTCAAAGACAACCTCTACAGAAAAGCTCAGGGTCACGAAAGAGGCACCCATCTGTCTCTGTTAAACTCTTCGGAACTCTCAAAGGACTCTCTGGTTTGGTGAACAACCTGTCTCTGTTGTAAACAGCTGGATTGTCTGGAACCATCTAGAGTACCATTCTGGGACATTCAGGAATCACAGGGGAAGATGCAGCTCAGCAGTGGTGCTTTGACCAATGCAGGCACTCCATAAATAATGGAAGAATATCTGAGAGAAAGTGGATGAAAGGATTCAGCTAACTAAATGGCATTCACAGTAACAGCCAATACACAGAGAATGCTTACTCTGCTAAATGATTAGAACCCTCAGGGTGAAAGCTTTATGCTCATCTCATCTTGTCCTCAACTGGCCATTCTAGAAGTCCATTTCTATGATTATGCTCATTTTACAGAGGAGAAAATTAAGAATTGGAAAGGTAAAGAATTAGTAACTTACCCAGAGTCACACAAATAATAAGGGATGAAGTCAGTCTGACTGTAGAGCCAGACTCCTTAATATTAGGTTGGTGCAAAAGTGACTACGGCCCTGCCAATTTAATTTTGCCATTAAAAAAAAAAAGCAAAACTGCAATTACTTTTGCACCAACCGAAATAGATGGCTGCTCACCACATCACTGGGGGCACTGCCAAGTCTCATTAAATTCATCTAAGTGGTGATGCCATCCTGAGTTGTAAAACATCACAGGCATGAATATATGACCTTCATAGTGAAGTTGAAGGGCACTATGGGACACAAAAAGGTGAGAAGAGGCCATTTATTCAGTAGCATAACAGCTGAGCAAGATGGGGGGAGGCTGTTTTCAATGAAAAGATAATACAGACTTTTAAATAACGTCTGGATTGCTTGCCAGTTAGTGGGTAGTTCAAAAGGTGCTTGAGGGAGGTAGAGGAAGTTTGAGACCTGGATGGTACTTAGGTACTTGGCACATCCCCTAGAATCACCGTCTCTGTAATCACTAGAATTGTCTATGAAGAAAGTGACTGGGTGATGAGAATGAATGTCTATACATGCCATTCATGCATGAACACAGCCAAGAAGTGAGGATAGGGAGGGAGAGTACTAGTTAATCAGAAGAAACTCCTCTTGGAATCCATCGTATTCTCTCTCTCTTTTAACCATCAAATTTAGCCAAATAAAGCACATAAAGGTATTACTGTTTGAGGATCCGCTCCTATATAAGGGTAGGTAAAGAGGAAAGTAAGCAAATTGCTTTCACTGAATATTACTATATTCGAGGTCATATATATCCCACATACACCACACACACACACACACACACACACACACATATATTTTGAGACCAAGTCTCGCTCTGTCACTCAGGTTCTAGTGCAGTGGTGTGATCTCAACTCACTGCAACCTCTGCCTTCCGAGTTCAAGAGATTCTCATGCCTCAGCCTCCCAAGTCGTTGGGATTACAGGTGCCTGCCACCACGCCCGGCTAGTTTTTGTGTTTTTAATAGAAATGAGGTTTCGCCATGTTTGCCCAGGCTGGTCTTGAATTTCTGGGCTCGGAGTGATTCACCTGCCTCAGCCTCCCAAAGTGCTAGGATTATAGGCATGAGTCACTGCACCCAGCAGAGGTCCTTTATATCTTCTGCTATTCATCTTTTGTATCAACCCTTGGACAGAGACACTCTTCTCCTTTTTGAAGATAAGGAAAGGAATGTGAGGTTCAGAGGCATGGAGAGCTTGCTAACATCGCACAACTAGTGAAAGGCATAGCCAAATCCCTGTATCTTTTTCAGATGTCTAAACCTGTGATAGTAACATTGCATTTGCTCTAAAAAATGCATATATAAGAGAAATGCCACATTTCCATGGATTCATCCTATCCTAATATTTTTGCCTAATATTATTATCTAATAAACTCTGCAAAACAAGTATACTTTCTGTGCCTTTTATTCTTAATGAAACAATTTTACCATTTTCTGGGACTTGGTTTTAATGTAATACAATCACTTGCTACTATTTATGAGAATATGCTTGTTTTTATTAATTGACTGTCTCTGGATTAATGCACAAAAATAGCCATAGCAGGATCTCTGAGGAGAACAGAATCGCTGGGGAGAGGAGTGGAAGGAGGCATTTCACAGCAAATTCTATGTTGTATATGTTTGTATATGTTAGGAGTGGAAGGAGGCATTTCACAGCAAATTCTATGTTGTATATGTTTGCACTGTGTGCTGCATAAATATTATATTCTAAAATGAATATTTTCATATCAAAATAATGTAATATTTCCTTTGCAAGTTTCATAACATTGGTTTCCAGACTCACAGTTCAGCCACGGTGAAAAAAATTGACTTCCAAATGAGTTAACACATAAAGAATCATGTGTTACAGTGCAACAGGGTTTTACTGTTAATGGAAAGTTTATGTTGTTTACAAAAATCCTCTCCTCAAAATAGTACCACGTATTTAGATTGAAATTTTATAAAGCCCTAGACACCTTTTACCCTAAAGGAGAATGATGACATACATCTATGTCTATGTATTTCATCTCTTAAAAGAAAAGCTGTTTCTCCCTTTGAACTATGGATAAAAAGAAGGAATTATAAACGTGTTATATAGTCTTCAATTTTTTTAAATGATAAATACAAGGGAGGAAATGTCGAAGGAGAGATGCCAGGCACAGCAGCTAAGTTGTGTCAAATATATGCTAAAGCATTTTCACCCATTTCTCTACTACTGCCTCATTTGTACTCTGTGAAAGATCAGTCCCAAACACCTTTTCTGTCAGCTTCTTCAGCCTGCATTGAATGGTGCTGATATTTGACCCATGGAAGCAGGAAATGCCATGGAATTAGGGCATGCTAAAGTAGTGACACCTCTTCCCAGCATTAGTGACAGCCAATCTGTGGGTCAGACCCTGGAGCTCCCAGACAGTAGAGAATCACATGTCACTCTTAAGGGAAAGAGACTGAAAGTCTTAACCTTTCCTGTCTCTTCTACTTTAAATACATCAATCGAGGGCAAGAAAACGGACAGAATTTCAAATCATGCTTGAGTCCAACATTGCTGGCTTCTCCCCCATTTTTGATCTAACCTACATAGCTCATGGGTAAAGAAGCCATCTCCATCCCCTCTCAGAGTTTATTATAAATTAGAGAATAGCATGACTCATTTTTTGAAATATCCTACTGATGTTCCAAAGTAAACTAGACTATATGCTCCAAGCTTATGTGTTTTAACCAGGGTGGCCCCTCAACGCTAAATGACTGGCAGCAATAAAAGTGATTCATGGTAGCATCAGGTGGTGCAAACTTTGGGGAAGGGCATCTAGGAACATCTACCGAAATGTCTAAGTGTATGTACATTAAAAAAAAATAGCCCAGCGGTTTTCCTTCAGATAATTTACCTTATGGATATACTCACAAGATACTTTAAGGAGACTGTAGTTCTGTTGGAAACAGCCTAAAGCTAAATGTCCCTCTCAATAAGGAACAGTTAAGTGATGTTAACTCTATGCAACGAATAAAGAGGCATTCATTAATAACAGCATGGTGGACAAACACAGATCACAGAAAATCCTCCCAAGAATGATTGCAAATACACAAGATGTAGTTGCTGTGGTTATCTTCATCGAGAGACTGGTTGGGAAGGACATTTTCATTTTCTTACTTTTTTCTCCTATGAATTATCTGTTTTGTACTATTTTTATATCTAAACGTTCAATGGAATCTATCTTGACAGTAGGATCATGGAAAAGATTGTTACTGATTTAATTTACTAAAACACAGAATAAAAATATTTTTAGATAAAAAAAATGTAAAGCAAAATATACTCTCTCACCCCATCCTGAGATCCACTCTTTCTCTATGCTCAATTTTACTTTAACCTGGTGTGTTTTCTTTGCCCTGAACCCTTGTCTATAATCACAAGATCACCCCATTGAAATCGGTAGCATAAACCAAATTCTCCTCCTTGAGGAATGTGCCTGGGCTCATCCTGAATATATTCATCTTTCCCTCCATCTGTATATTCATCCACTTTTCCATCTAACCATACGCACATACATATGTAAATATACTCATCCATCTATCCACTCACTCATCCACCCACCCAATCATCCAACCATCCCTCGATCCACCCATCACCTCATCTGCCCACCACTCACCCATCCACCCACTCATCTATCCAACCATCCCTCCCTCCATTCAACCATTCTTCCATCCATTCAACTATCCATCCACCGACCCATCCATCTAACCATCTACTCATCCATTCAACTCCATTCATCCATTCATCCACTCATTCATCCAAACATCCATCCATCCAACCAACTATCCATTCATTCCTCCTACAGTCACTCATTTCAAGTATTTGCTGAGCATGTCATACAAACCAGGGACTCTTCTACATCATGAGGAAACAATGGTGAAAAATTAACTGACATGGGACCTGCACTAAGGATATGAAAGTCTCGTGTGAGGCAGACATGGAAATCAGCTCTTACACTCTGTGAGATAAGTGCTGTGATAGAGATGACCCAAGGATGTACCTGTGGTACGTAGTTAGGTTATGAAAGGCTTTCTGAGCAGAATCACACATGCTAATCAAAAAGTGTAAACAAACCAAATGTCCATTGACATATGAACAGATAACATGTTATATATGTACAACGGAATATTATGCAATGTTAAAAATGTAAAAACAAAGCTGACACATGCTGTAGCACCTTGAAGATATCAATGTACCTTGGAGACATTCTGCTACGAGGAATAAGCCAGTGACAAAAGACAAATAATGTACGATTACATTTACATGAGGTACTTAAGAGTAGTCAAATTCATAGAGACAGATAGTAGAAAACAGTCAGGGTCTGTGAGCAGGAGGAATACAATTAGAGATTAATGGGAACAGAATTTCAGTTTTGCAACATGAAAAAGTTGTGGAGATGAATGGTGATGATTGCAAAACAATATAAATATACTTAATGCAACTGAATTGTACAGTAAAAATATTTAAAAAGGGAAATTTCAATGTTCAATGTTGGTTCATTCATTGTGACAAACGTACCATAATGCTAAGAGATATTAACAATAGAGGAAACGGAGTGCGGGTACCCGGGAACTCAGGGCTATAGTCACAACTTTTCAATAAATCTAAAACTATTTCAAAATAAAATATACATTGTTTTAAAAAGCTTCATGGATGATGCTACGCACAAGCTGAGATGTGAGACATGAGCTGAAGTTGGCCAAGAAAATGGTGTCATTCTAAGGTCACTGCAGGTGAGAAAACCTCTTAAGTGAAGGTCTGAAGTTGAGACAAGCATAGCCTGGTAGATTTAGGAATTAAAAGTTACTCAGGCTGGCTGGGACCATGGCTCAAGACCCCAAACTCCTGGATCAGGTCATTTGATGGGACCCTATGATCCTAGCAACCTCCCAAACCTTGACTCTGGGTAAGACATCAGTGGCATCCACCAAAAGAAAGGGTTTGTTCTTGATACTTGGAGAAACAAGGGTGAGGAGCCACAGAATCTCCTAAATCCCTGCTCAGAGGCTGGCCTGAGACCTCGTGGCACAGTTTGCAACAACCCATCTTCAGGACACTTTAAAGCATCCTGTGCATGCCTGTGCCCTCTGGCATTTTCACCAACACACAAGTTCCTCGGATTCCAAAATGGCTCATGCTGAGACCTACATCGACACCAAGATAAAAGCCCTCCCATTCCCGAAGTTCCACGTGGATCAATGTTAACAACTTGATAGAGAAAAAGAAGGAAGGAAACCCCAATGTGTTATTTGCAAGTTGTCACACACACACACACACACACACACACACACACACACACACACACACAAAATCCCTCCGAGTGACTCAAAAATAAGTGGCATGTTGAGTGCAAGTAGCAGCATGAGTTTATCTCCCTAACAGCCTGACACAGTGTCAACAATCTAATCGGGACACACGCAGGGGAGAAGAATTTATTGATTTAATTATAGTCTAAAGTACAGCCTTATTTTTTGATAAGGTGCCGGAGCATACACCCTTTGGGGTGTTCCCAACGTAAAGGTCGGGCGGGTGTGCAGAAAGGAGTCTGCTCATTCCCTCCTTACCCTTTCAGCTCTTTTGATCCTGTGCACCAAGCAATTTTACTGCGGAGATTTAATGCAGGGTTTTCACACACAGCTTGTTACCTTCTTGCCAGCTCGACCAAGTTCTGTGATGCTCACTTATTTGCAAGCAGCTAAGCTGATTCTGTTCTTAGAAGTTCAGCGGCTAACAAGCCAGAATTAGGCATTTTCCTCTTGCTTCACTTGCTGTGAATGTACTGGATTCAGCTAAAGCTTTTCCCTCCTAACAATAACCTGATGTCCAAAATGTACAAATTGTGGACAAACCAAGTCAAGTTCAATGACCAGAGTTCTTGGACTGAATCAGATCAGGCTCATTACTTTGGGTATAGATGGAGCTCTTGGGAAACAAAGGAGGACCCTGTAGAGATTAAAATCAGCGAGGACAACGGTGGTTTCCAAAACGATGTAGTGGGAATGGGGAGGAGGCTGCATCTGCGCGTCAAAGACATGGGGTGCCCTGGCAGACAGACTCGAGTTTATATCCCCATTTTTCTGCAGGCATACAACCTTATTTAATCCTCAAACACCCTAGCAAGGTCACTCTTATTATCATACCACAGTTTTAGAGTTGAATTATCTTGCTCAAGGTCCCACAGCTACTAAATGACAGAGCTGGGATTTGAACCAACGTTTATTCGATTCCAAAATCCATGTTCTCACCCATTACATTATACTGCCTTCTCTAACATTTAAGGGTTGAATGTTCTCTCTGGGCATTTGGGGTTTTTCAACCGCTGTGGTTGTTACATCCCACTGTCCTCTTTGTTCAAAGTGCATGTCTTCAAGAAAGCCCTAGAAGGCAGACACGTAAAATCTGGTTGACCTTAAAGATCATCAAATCTGTACTACTTGGTATGTATGAGGCCCCTCACGGCAGTCATACCCAGCAGTTGTCTGTTTTTAGCATTTGTTCCCTACTGAGAGGTCGCCTAGGAGACTCGTTCCAAAGTTCTCCTTGTCATTATGCTTAAGTCAGAATTCTTATTCTAGCACTTAGGGATTTGAACAAGTCCGATTTCCTCTCTAGGAGATACTCTATCAGTTACCTCTGTTAGACACATGTGTTACTTATCCTTCATATTGCAATTTAAAATTATGTACATATTTATATGGGTTGTTTGCTAAATATTCTGAAGCTACATAGAGATAAGAGCTGTATCTGTTTGGTGCAACTCTTTTTTCCGAGTGCGTAACACAGAGCCCTGGAGCAGAGTGGTTGCTCTGTAAATACGTGTTGATTCAATCAGTCTCTCCCGTGGCTGAAAAAATCCTCAAACTCACAGAGGCCGTTTCTGGTCATTCTACCATTTTGGTCTCTTTCTGCTCCAATTGGTTCTTATTCTTTTGGAAGGATGACATCCCCAACCTACCATTGTGTGTATAATCAGAGCAGCTTTTTAAGTAAAATAACTCCCTTGATTGCATACCTTTACCTATGAATGGTGTGGATTTCTGGTCACCATCGTTTAATAACTTATGCAGGTAAGCATCACTCTTGACATTTTACACATGTGTACACTGAGATTCAGAAAGTAACGTGCCTTGCTAAGGATGGGCAGCTAGTAAGCTTCCAAACCTTGGAATCTCCAGATCAGTGACATTTACCAAATATTTTGAGACCGGTCTTCCTGGTGAGGCTCAGATGAAGGCAAGACGCCTTAGTACTGAAACAAACTTCACGACTGGCCTCCATTATCCACCCTAGGACCTGGGGTGACCTGTAAAACTAAGCCACTAAGCCCCTCTTTTCTTATCCTTAAATGGAAACAGTAGTACCTGCCTCACGGGAGTGTGGTATGAATTTAACGAAATAATGCAGTTAGAAGGGCTAGCCTGGCACAAAATAAGCATTCACTTAATTTAACCTTTTTTATCACTATTGGATAGTATAGGTCTCATAAATATGAACAATAATGACATTATCTCTTCATGCAATACTTCAGAGTAGAGCTGTAAGGATTCTTGTTCTATAAATCCACTTTTATTAGATGCAAATTACAAGTGTGCTAGCTTCTTGAATCCTTTTGCTGACCCAGACAGTGTTCACCGTTGCCTAAAACCAGGCATCTTTCCCCTGTGCTTAGTCCCAGGGCTACCTAATCCTGGAGAAAGTCTCTGAGCAGGTTTGCTCCAACCTAAGCTTAGGATCAGAAAATGGAACTGACGCATTTTTTACTTAAAACTGGAATGATGAGATGTATTAGAGAGATGTCTGCTTCCAGTTATTCAGTCTGTCATTCCTTTAAATAACAAAACTGCTTAGAGGAGCACCATGAGACGCCTGTTGGGCAAGAGAATGTATTTATGAACAGAGAACAGTTAACATCAAACACTCTACTTCAGTTATTCTAACACTTCAGTGTAGACAAGGATTACTTGGGTTATACCTGTTACGAATGCACGTTTCTGGGGTTCAGCATTAGTGATTCTGATTCATCAGCTTGAAGAGGGACACACAAATCTGCACTTAATAAGGGTTGCTAATGACTGGGAAACAAGGGATCCCCAGGGTATACGTTGAGACTCCAATCAAGTGGGCTTTAGAAAAGCAGGCAGAATATTCCTGACAAATCTTGGAAGCTAGTGAAATATTACCACCACTATTAACTCTATCTTATTTTCCTGAGTTGACACAAATAGCCTGCAGTCCTTTCCGAGGAGTTGGGGACAGAATATGTGCTAGGCCATGCAGAAGGCTTCTTATAGGAAAGTAGAGATGATGGGGCCACTCCTAAGTCATTCCACAAACATCTATTTCGCTTACATGTACAGCTGAGGGACTAGGACACAAGAGCAAGTGAGTTTCCGCCCTTATGGAGTCTACATACTCATCGAGGAACCCACCCAACACAAGAAGGCAGGCCAAAAAAAAAAAAAAAAACAATTAATGACAAGTTGTAATGACTTTGTACTTCACCTGGGGTTATCAGAGGATTCTCTGAGGATGTGACATGTGAGCTGAGAGTTTGTTGAGAAGATTGAGCTAGGTTTGTGAAGAATGTCAAAGGAAGGATTCTAGGTAGAAGAAGTAAAATATGCAAAGGCCCTGAGGTAGGAAATAACTTGGGGTTCTAAGGCTGAGCTAAGCAGACACCAGGTAAGAGACAGGAGGAGCCTTGTCATGCCCAGGAAGAGATAACATGCTAGCCTGAAACAATTCCAAGGGATAGGAGACAATACAAGGTGTATTTAGGGGAACCAATTAAAAGGCAAGAAAACATATTATAGACATTGCCTCATGTAACAGAAGAAGAAATGGAGTGCTACACACTCAGGGATTGTTAACAATAGCTTGTAGATGTCCCTGAAAGGGGTGAAATTACTAGAAAAGAGGGCCAGTAGGCTTGGCCACCCCAAATGCCATTCTGCCATAATGACTTTCTAAAGCCTGCTGATCCATTTTGCAGATGTGGCCACCATCTTCCAGTGGCCAATGTATTGTTGGATCTTGGATGCTACTGTTTTATCAGCTTCTGTGATCTTCCTTTGGAAAAGTGTCAGCATCCAGTTGCCATGGTGATCATTCTACTGTGTTTCTACATGTGACTAAGCAATGTCACTGACACCCGCTGGGGAGCCCTAATGCCTAAACTGTCCAGCATTATATACATGTGCACAGGTGCACACACAATCACAGTTCATTGAGCAAAACACATGTGTTGGAGTGGGGTGTACTGGATGAATAACACATCCCTATCTTTAAGGAAATAAGAGCCACTGAATGCAAGTAAGCAGATCACAAAGGTGGAATACTTGGGTTATGGCAATGTGCAAGTAAGCAGATCATAAAGGAAGACTTGGGTCATGCAAAAAGATTAACAGCCAAGTCTCTGAAGTCAGACCTCCTGGGAAGGGTCTCAGTTTCACACTTTCCTTCTGAGTCACCCAGGGCAAGACATCAAGGCATTCAGTGACTTAGGTTTTTAAAAAGTATACATGTAAAATGAGATGAATAATACTCCCTACTTTGTTGTTTGTGATGGGGATGAAATGATCCAATCAATTTGAAATATCTGTCACAGTGGCTGGTATAGAGTGACACTTAAAAAATAGCAGCTAGTGTCATTATCAGGGCAATGTCTGCTAACATTTTTCATTATGATGAGATCCCTGTGGTAAGCAGGATGGACTACCAAATATTCCCACACCGTAATCTCTGGAACCTATAAATATGTTACCTTACATGGCAAAAGTGACTGCTATGGTTTGAAAGTTTAAGTCCTCTCACCTGATTCATACGGTGAAATCTTTTTTTTTTTTAATTTTTATTGTATTTTATGTTTTGGGGTACATGTGAAGAACATGCAAGATTGTTGCATAGGTACACACGTGGCAGTGTGATTTGCTGCTTTCCTCCCCTTCACCTATATCTGGCTTTTCTTCCCAT